>BQNB010022124.1:53191-63383 GCA_026074375.1 Tanacetum coccineum | reverse complement strand
AAATTATGCTTGCTAAGTCACACAATGTGAATAACAAGATATATATTAAGAGTCCTACGCATTATCCTTGTGATTTTGCCAGAACATCCGAGTGATACTTAAGTATTCACAGTGAAGATGGAAATCCTGCTTGAGCCAACATCAAACAAGCTCATGGTAGGTGACTTGTGCGATTCTATATGAATCAAACTTGTAACAACTGGAAAGCAACAATGGTGCGATTCTGATGAATCAAACTTGTTCCAGGTTATGGATTGACGATTAATGAATTTTTGAATTGCTTAAAACTCTCGATGTGTCACAAAACCACTTTAGCAAGTGACACGTCGATTGATTTTCAAATTAATTTTCTTATTCAATCGGTAAGACGGTAACTTACTGGTTCACTCTTATCGTGCTGTCTGCTTTGAGACGTTCCGGTAATGAGAACATGCTGAGTTTGATGAATTTAATACATATGTGTTAGAAAGATTCTATACTTTAGCTGGAAATCCTGTCAAAGAGATTCCTCTTAAATTGAATCTACCTAATCACAGGTCGATCCTCACGGATTCGAAGGTTACTGCAACCAAACACGGGCGAATGACAAAGCCATGTTCGTCCCCCCGCTTTATTGCTAACTGTTTTATTTCAGGAATATATAAAGATGGACATGGAGGTACCTGATTCCAGCTGACTCACAGATTCATAGCCACATTCTCATACCCGATTGAAAAATATAAAGACATCATGAAAGCTCAAGTACATGTTTCAAAACTTCTGCTACTCTGATATCGTACGTCCTTCTCAAAGCGACGAAGTGTTAAAGTTAAAGAACTTCAAAAAAGATGCATAATTACAGCTTTCAAGTTATCAAATCAAGAATGGTATGAGCATGTCTGTCCAAAAGTCACAAGTTCACAAGATGGCAAAGTTTACAAGATGGCGAAACGAGATTATGCTTGGTTGATGATTTCAAGTTGCTCATGATCACATTTTTCACAAACAAGTCAAGATAAAGGAACAAGCTCGAGCCTAAAGTCAAAGATCACTACAACAATTCACAAGTTAAAGATTGAAGTTAAAGACTACGAGCTCAAGACTAAAGTCAAAGCATATTATGCTAAGTTTAAATTTTTGTAAATTGGAGTGACCTCCTTTAGGGGGAGATTGTTAGGAACAAGAAAAGTCTTGATCACTTCTAATATTAACTAGTCAAAGCCCGTAATTAGTTAATGTTTTGTTTATAAGCTAATATGGCCCAAAGGCCCATGGAAAGTGTTGGATCATTTTACTGAATAGATCTTAACTTTCAGCTTGCAAAGAGTTTGCTCCTTTAGATAATTCTAAAGCAACAATAATGAAACACTGAGTAAACACTATTGATTATGCGGAATCTAATCAATAATGCTAAGAAGAACAATATTAAATATCACAAAAGAACTTTTATATTAAACCTTGAATCTACCTGAGTTATAGATTACAAACTATGATTACTATTCGATCTCTATGATCTGTATAGAACTATATCTACTAACTATGCCTAGGGTTCCTTTTATAGACTAAGGAAACCCTAATGGGCTTTACAAAACGCGTATAAAGATCATGCATATCCTTTCCTAAGATATCTCATGCATATCTCATAAACGGTACTAACTACTTTATACTAACGGTACTAACTATCTGATCAGTACTAACTATTTTGTACTGTCAGTACTAATTACAACTAGCGGTACTAAGTAATATAACTAGCGGTACTAAGTCAGGAATGCATAATTCCCAACAATCCTCCCCTAAACATGATTGTTGAACTTGTTTAACTTCATGTTTCTTCAGTTTACTCTTCTTGAACTCTTGGAGGATGTATCCAAACACTCTGTCAAATCTTGATCTTGATCTTTGATAATTTTGACATCTTCAGCTATCCATCTTTATCAGCAACATGTCTTCTCAGCAACACAGGAAAACATAAGAAGCTAAATCCAAAGAAAGCTAACCATGAAGACAAGTTCAAAAGAAGGACATAGAGTCTATCATGTATACATCTACTCCTTCCCCCTTGCTAGTTTCGACACCTCAGAATCAACAAAACCTTGTACGCATACATACTCGAGATCGTGTTTGAAGAATAAATAAGGTTAGATCTATCCCGTGAGAATCAACTTCAAGGCTTTTAAAACTATAAAAAGTATTTCCAAAACTTCCTAGTCTTTTACAACTATGAGGTTGTTGGCAATATGATCTGACATGATAGTATAAAGACTATACTCACTAAGTCTTTTATTGAAAATAAGTCCCTAAAGTTTAAAACAAATGACATCTAAAGCCCTTGTAGTTAAAATACATTAACTCCCCTTTAAATTATAATCCGTCATTATTAAAAAACTTTATCTGTTTATTTCTTGATTTATTTTGAAAGACCGTTTTAAAATATTATTTGATGGCACTTTCTCCCCCTCAAACAATGACCTATTTTCTATTTAAAGAAGATGTAGCTATTGTTGGAGTAGGGGTGAGCAAGGTCCGAAGATCACGGACCAAAAAAATGGTCAAGGACGGACGAGTCGATGGGACCGAGACTGAATTTATTCCAAAAAGCCAGACCAAGACCGAGACCGAAATGGTACGGTCCGGTCTGGTTCGGTCATCGGTCCAGGTCGGCTCTTCGGTCATGGTTCCTTGGTATACACGGCTTATCATCGGGGTTTTTTTTTGACAGTCCGTACCGGATCGGACTAGACCGACCGGACTGAGGACCGATTCTAACAAAAAGTATGGACCGAGACCGGACCGACTATCCCTCGGTTCGATCTGGTTTATGTCGGGCCGATCCGGTTTTTCGGTCCGGGTCGGTTTTGGATCTGCCATGCTCAGCCCTATTGTTGAGTGGTTGAATTAGCTTTAAAATCTTTTTGTGAGATTCCCGAAGAGACTAATTCCTTTTGAAAGACAACTTTTTACCAATAAAATAAGATTTCTCTTATTTTGACAAATAAATGCACTGACACGTACACTTATTTGGAAAGAAAGCACGGGTTGTGTTGCAAAGTAAACACAAGCCTTTGCATGGTCATAAAGTAGACCATGCCCGAGAAAATAAATTCCCGCTGTTAGGAACAACTGTCTTTTTGATGACAAGTTTTTCTTAGGGTGAAAAGCGGGTTACTATTTGAAATAATAGCAAGCCATATGAAATGTTTTCTATTCAAACTTTATTTACAACTTTGTGCCATTATTGAATGACATTCCTGAAGCCATAAATATTATCGATGCTAGAAAACATGTCATGAAAAACATATTTTTGTCTTTTCTGAATTTTTAATTTTGTGTTTTTTTGTTTTTGAAATTTTATATATATAAAAAATTAAAAATCGTTTTGGGTTTTTCTAATTTTCTATATTTACATATTATACAAGGATATAAGAATAGGTACCACCACTATTCTTCAGCTTCATCTGCTAGTTGTTTAAGAGTCTCAGGAGTGATGGTTCTCATCCTCCAGCTTGTCGATAAGGAACTCAATTCTTTCTCGACATAAAGCCTTGGTGAAAATGTCTGCCAACTGATATTCCGTACTGACAAAGTAAAGCTCGACGACTTCATTCTCCACTTGCTCTTTAATAAAGTGATATATGATGTCGATATGCTTTAAATGAGAGTGTTGAACATTGTTGCAACATAAGGCAATAACACTTTTATTATCACAGTACATTGGAATTTTGATGAATCTAAGGCCATAGTCGGTAAGTTGTGATCTCATCCAGAGGACTTGAGCACAACAGCCAGATAAGGCGATGTATTCAGCTTTCGTACTGGATATTGCAGCACTTTTCTGCCTTTTTGATGACCAGCTCACAAGTATGTATCCCAACAACTACATACTTCCAGATGTACTACGTCTTGTATCTTGACAACCCGCGTGATCAGCATCTGAAAAAGCTGTTAGTGCAATAGCAAAATCCTTCGAATACCATAGTCCCCGATTAACGGTTCCTCTTAGATATCAAAAGATTCTTTTAACATCATGTAAGTGCTTTTCGGTAGGAAGTGCCTGATACCGAGCACACATATAAACAACATATACCAGGGCTGGTCTACTGGATGTAAGATACATCAGGGTGCCCACCATTCCATGATAATGTGTTAGATCACAGTTTCCTTCCAGATTCTTCATCGTTTGGTTTCCTCCACATTCGGAGTATATACAGTCACAGATTTTATTCCGTATTTCTTAAGTGATTCTAAAGTAAATTTTGATTGGTTTAAAAAGATGCCTCTGGGACTTTGTGAAATCTGTAGTCCTAGAAAAATGATATTTTGCCCATCATCGACATCTTGAATTTAGAACACATTATTTTAGAAAATTTATCACAAAGTTCAATAGTGGTAGAGGCGAAAATGATAACATCAACATAGATTTGCACCAGGAGAATATCTTTGCCGTCACTCTTGATGAACAATGTGGGATCAACCGTTCCTTTGGAGAATTCTTGGGATAGCAGAAACGATGACAATAGGTCATACCACGCGCGTGGAGCCTGTTTCGACCCAGATAGAGCCTTCTTTAGTCTGTACACGTGATTATGATTGTCTGGATCCACAAATCCGTCCGGCTGACTAACATATACTTATTCACGCAAAATGGCGTTCAAGAATGATGTCTTTACATCCATTTGGTAGACATTCATATTCATGTGAGCAATAAACGCGAGAAATATTCGAACAGCCTCTAGTCTAGCCACCGGAGCAAAGGATTCTTCAAAATAAATACCCTCTTCCTGACGGTATCCACGAGCAACCAATCTAGCCTTGATTTTCAAAATTCCTCTCAATTTATTCTATTTCACCTTATATATCCATTTTAAGGTGATAACTATCACTTTATTTAGAGGAGGAACAAGTTCCCATACTTCAAGACGTTTAAATTCATTTAGCTCTTCTTGCATTGCCTTAATCCAGCATGAATGAGTTAATGCTTCTTTGCGCGTCTTAGGTTCAACTGAAGTTGGGAAGGCATCATAGTAGCAGAACAGGGCTTGTTCGTGTAGTTAGAGCCGTGTGGAAACAGGTCTAGAGAGTTCACCAATTATGTTTTGTATCGGATGATCTTTTGTCCATTTTATTGGGTGTTCTGAGATTAGAGCGTCGGGGTGCACAGTTGTATGAATAACATTCAATGAAGAGGACTCTTCAAATACAATGTTCTCCGAATTGGAATGCCAAAATAAGGATCGTTACTCATATGTGCAACCTCAAGGTCGTGTGACTCTTCTTCAGTACTAAAAAGGATTGTTTAGGATTGTGATTATGGAGTGGTTTGTGAAGTACTTAGAGAAGGTGCATCTTGATCAACTATTGTTGAGGAAGGTGGACTGGTTGACTCAACAGGAGCTGGAGCTTCTTCTATAGAACGGAGAGCAACGTTAGAGGAGAGCTCTAGAATTCATCAAACACTGGCTGATAACACAAGGATCCCATTGATGCCTTAATGTGGTACAAAATGGTGCTGAAGGAGTGAGGGTTGGAACGAGTCCTGAACTGGGTGTTGCAGGAGTCATTTCATGAAGCGCGGGTTCTTAAACTGATTTGTTCAAAAGCTATTGACCATTTGAAAATCCAATCTACCTTTTGATTATATTTAATTCATCTTCTCCCCTTCAAAATGCATATGTGTTGCCATTTTGATTGATCGGGTTTTAAAATTTAAAATACAAGTAATGTACTTTGATCACACATGATGATCTGAGAGCGAGAATGGGAATTTGCAAGATTGTTGATGACAATGGTAAAAACGAGAAGATTTCTCTTCTTTTGAAGATAAAGTGAACTGAAGCGTACACCTTTCTTTTCTTTGAGGAGCGGGTGGCTTGAAGTCGTGGTATATTAAGACGCGCCATTGCTAGTATTTTAATCATTTGTGTACATTTGAAGATGATCCCTGTGAAATGTAGACTTGGTGTGTTACAAAAGCTTTGAATTTATAATGACTGAAAATACCAATTTTATTATAAGGAAGCACACGGGTAAAAGTATAACCCACGTATGTAGTATAATATTTTTTAGGTAAGACCAAGTCGTTCCACAGGGATTTGAGTAGTGTTAAAGTAATCGGAAAGAAAATAGACTTTAATAGTTTTGAAATTAACTTTCGTTTTACCAGTGATAATAAAGATGACTACTCGGATAGTTGAAAATAATTTATAAGTGTTGGAAATAATTAGACCTCGAAAATGGAACCTTAATTTATGAAAATAATTTCTTGTCAGAAAACATTTTCACAAACTAACTTGATTAACTCAAGACTTATATTTAGTTAACTAGACCAAATGTGTCACTCAAATAATCCAGTTATTATTATATCAAAGCTTATTTTGTCTATTAGTTTACGAAAATAGATTTCTCGGCAGAAACGAAAAAGATCATAGACAAATCTTTAAAACCGCATAGATCATAACAAGACTTTCGACCTATACCGATATGATTATATAATCTAAGTTGATAAGAAAACCCGACAAGATAAGATATAATAGGATTGCAACATAAGCTTGAGATTAAAGAGATCACAATCATACCAAACACTTATTCATTACCATAACATCAGCGAGTAGTCATGAGAGATTTAGCCTCTCATGGCTAAGTAGTTCATAACATAACTTGATTCGATAACAATCTTCATTATTTCACTAAACTAGTATGATGATCTTCTTTGTTCTTGGTCATTTAATCTTGAATCTCCAAAAGATATGGTGTCTATGCTTGGAGGATAGTTAAAAAGGATTTAGGAGGTAGTGTGTGGGATGATTGAAGAGTGGAAGAGATTATTGGATGAATAGATGATTGAAATGGCTTGAAATTCGGGTTATTTCTCTATTTTTTAGCTGGATCGTGAGGGTGCACCCCCCCTCCCCCCAGCGTTCCCGAAAGTGCGGCGCACAAGGTAAAATATGTGGCATACTTGGTGATTAAATGCGAGGGAATTATATGTTTTATTAGAGAAGTGAGGCGCACCAAGTTATTTGTGCGGCGTACTTAGGGTATTAATGCAGTGGCATTTATGTCTTCATTTATTCTTCGATGTCAGATGGGAAGTGTGGCGCACAAAATATATCGTGCTGCGTACTTTGGTAGTTAATGCTGAATTGACTAAGTCTTTGACTTGAGGGTAAGTGTGGCGCACATATGGTAAGTGCGGCGCATATTTGGTCTTTTAGCTTGATTCTTTATCTTTTCTTGTATGTTGTGTTCCTTAGCGCATAAGTACGTAATCATCATTGTGTTTAACCATGGGATGTCTTCAAGTGAACCTGCAAGCAATTTAAGCCATTAAGTATCGAAAGATCATGAGAAATGATAAAATATGTACAAATAACGCCATCAAAAGCATGTATATATGGGGCATTATCAAATCCCTGCACACTTAGTTGTTGCTTGCCCTCAAGCAATCAAAGTGAGAAAATGAAATTATTTATCGTGACGTGGAGAAAATTTGTATTTTATAAGTTTTTGCATATTTAGATAACTTTTCAGGCATTGACATATAACTAAGCACCTCACATAGGGAATGTGTTTGATTTATAGAATTCACTCAGTTCACTCAGATAGGGTTTATATATTTTTTCTCTTTTTGTGAAAACACTTAATTTGCATAGACGTAATCTAGACAGCTACTATATGCTTGTACTTAACACATAAACCTGACCGAAGGGCGGAACTTGATAGAGGATAACAACATATACAGATCTACATGTGCCAAAACTTATGCCTTTATTCTTTGAACTACTATATATAACTTCTTCTTTTTTTACCAAATACTTAGGCTTGAGCACATAACTTTTTCTTTCAACCTTGACTTTTTACTTAGGTATTTCAATAACTTAGCACTAATTGGAGTGCTTGCAAGAACAGAAACTTGCGGGATTCACAGCATGTAATAGGCTTCGGTCTAGTAAATGATGATCAAGCACAAGTTCTAGAAGCTATTATTAACCAGCCCCTTCTCAAAATATAATTATTCAACCAAATACAATGCTCCAGAAAGGCGACTAATTATAAATACATCTCGCCATTAACGAGGTATGAAGGACACTTGTAATTGCATTCCAAACCCTTACTGTAAAGCTACAGCTTCAATTATCTTGGGTACCAAAATATGGGTACCCGAATTTTTCTAAAGGCTTATTAATTCTCACATTTCGTGGATGAGCGCGCGCGCCTCGCCATTAGCTTTATATAATGGTTGATTTGCCTTACTAAGAGCATTTTTTAATTTTGAAAGCATAATATATATTAAGGTTTTTGTTGAAAGTATCAGTTGAAAATTTTGGCAAGGCAAACATGGAGGGATATGATTAATTTTTCCTATTTGGATCTCTTCCAAACTTAAGTTGAACATTGCCCTCAATGTGATAACTGATAATAGAGATAAAATAAGGAAAATTAAGGGAAAACGGTACTTCCCGAGGCATAGAGAAATGTATAGCTGCGAGAGAGCTATCCTTGAGCATACTTTGTAATTTTCCAATTTCTGAGCTATATTTCCTGCATAAAAGTAAACACACAAAAACACACAAAAAGAAAATATTTTATTGTTCTTTTTTATGAATAAATAAAAGGATATAAGTAGAAGAATGGATGAGGGACTCCTCCACACTTAAGTGAAGCATGGGTTGCCTCCCGAGAAGCGCTTAATTTTTAAGAGAGTCGTTAGCTAAACTCGATCTTGGTTAGTCATTCTTTGTGAAAGAAGGGAGTCACTGCTTCCCTTTGGTCATTATAATCTTCTTCTTCATGATATAATTTGAGTCGATAACCATTAACAATGAATGTCTTTACATCTTTACCATATAGCTCAACATATCCGGACAGATATTGATGTTTTACTACGTATGGTCCTAGCCATCGAGATCTGAGTTTGGGTTGTTTAAATTTGTAAATTGACGTGAAAAGAAGGACTTGTTTTCGTTTCCCCCCCCCCCCCCCCCCCCCCCCCCCCCCCCCTCCCCAAATTCCAAACACCAACCACAACACACACACAACACACACACAACAAACGACTCCCCCCCCCCCCCCTCCCCCACCCCCCCCCCACCCCCCCTTTGAATTCTTTTCTCATTCTTAGTTTTCTATCGTGCCAGACTTTGATTCTTGCTTTATATAGACGAGAGTTTTCATAGGCTTGGTGTCTAAGTTTGTCGAGTTCGTGTAACTGAAACATTCTTTTCTCACCAGCAGCAATGAGATCAGGATTACAGTTCTTCAAGGCCCAGTATACACGGTGTTCAATTTCAAATGGTAAATGGCAGTTTTTTCCATATATTAGTTTATAGGGTGTGGTACCGGTAGGTGTTTTGTAAGCAGTACAAAAAGCCTACAGAGCGTCATCAAGTTTTCTTGACCAAATAGCAAGATTGTATTTAACAGTCTTTTCAAGAATTCTTTTAAGAGCTCTGTTTTTGTTTTCAACTTTACCACTAGTTTGCGGGTGATATGATGTAGAGAAACGGTGGTTAACTTCATATCTTTTCATTGTCTTTTCCATTATTTTGTTGCAGAAGTGAGTACCTCGGTTGCTGATTAGAGCTTTGGGCATTCCGAAACAACATAATAGTTTCTTTAAGAAATTGATAACCACTCGGGCATCATTGGTTGGTAAAGCTTGAGCTTCGGCCCATTTAGATATGTAATTGTTATCCCACTAGTATTAATCCATTACACAACTATAATCTATACCAAGATGCTAGAAAATAAGAAGAATCTTAGAGAGAGAAAGTAGAGAGAGAAACAAGAAGATTAGATAGAAAAATGGAAAGTTACAAAAGATGGGAAAGTAACCAACACCCTTCACCAAGTGTGGTGAAGGGATATTTATACTAGCCTGGCACTTGGGCTTTCTAAATGGGCCGGGCTTGGTTTAATTTGGGCTTTGAGCCCGAAACACAGACAATATTAGATTACAATCCAAGCCCGTTGAACCCGACTAGCCTATTACAATACAAGACCTAGGTTGACTTTCTAAGACCGATAACATTCTTGTTTGACTTAATATAATTAAGGCTAACAATAACAAAGATCGTCGAATGCAGATGGAAAACTTAAGATCAATATATGCAGCAAAGATGATGTTTCATCAAGTCAACGGAAAACAAGAGATGATGTCTGACTATGCAAACAAGTTTACTGCATGGTACTTAGATGAAGAAGAAATGAACAAGCT
>BQNB010022124.1:15197-41239 GCA_026074375.1 Tanacetum coccineum | reverse complement strand
AGTTTTAAGTTGTTGTGATTATGTGTTAGTGTAAATGTGTGGACTATTATGTGATTGGTATGCGTTATGTGCTACATGTTTTGTGATGTGATATTAAAATGTTGCCTAGTCAGGTGGATTACTTGCGGGTATCTATGGCCTGAGCTAGGGAAAAAGATTTGGTTATGTGATGTGTTATTGAGATGTTTCCTAGTCAAGAGGGTTACTTGCGGGTATCTCCAGCCTGAGCTAGAGGGAAAATGATTTGGATTGATCCAAGAGCGATTGAGGTCGTCTGATTGGTGTTTGATTTATTTGGATTTGGATTGAATTGCATGTTAGCTTGTATGTTAGTTAGCATAATTGTCATGCAAAAGTATTGTTTTATAATCACAGTAATTCGGTTAATGATTTTGGAAATGGATTGCATATGTAAAACCCAAAAATTTAGTTTGCATTTTATCTTATCATTTTGAAATATAACCTAAGTTAAATAATAAGAATTTGACATTTAAAAACCTTAGGTTATAATTAATTGTGTATTATTAAGTTATATTATGAGGTATATATTTTAAGTATATATATATATATATATATATATATTAAAATCCGCCCCCTATATATTTAGAAATTATTTTGTCTTCTTTTTACAAATCCTATTCTAAGTAATAAGTGTAAAGAGATTAAACCAAATCTTTTGTAATCTTCTAAAAGGATAAAAAATTTGTCCCCTTCTCCTCTCTCCTATATAAAATGTGACCTCTTCCCTCTCCCTCATCATTCTCTCTCAAAAATTTATCCTCCAAAACTTGTGTAATCATTCTTAGAATTTGAAAGAAGAAGTTGGTGAATTCGGTAGAAGTATTCAAGCTTTGTGTTCTTGATTCGTTGGTGTATTGGTTGTTCTTGTCTCCATCTTGATTCCATAGGTATTCCATGTCTCTTTTGAATTCATTCTTTGTGTCTCCATGATTCACATAAGTTTTTACATAAAATCATAAAAAGGAAAACATATGTTAATGATCTTGTTAATTTGTATATGGTTTAATCTAATTAATGATGTTTTAATGAAAACATACAAGATTAGAAATCATAGGACATGTTTTTATGAAAAGGATTGGTAAGAATTAGGGTTTATAAGTCCTTATGTTCCAAACCAGAATTTTGGGTCGTGTTGATCGGGGTATAACTTGGTGATAAAAAACGAGTTTTGACATGATTCTTGAGCCTAAACTTAAATTCAATGAGTATAGTTTCTGGAAAATCCAGGCTCATGCCCATTGGAGGTCGGGAAGGTCGATTTTTAATTTTTATAAGATTAAGTGTCGAATCCGGAATTTCTATCGAAAAAATTCAGTAGTAGTATTTGATTTTTAATTATCAAACCGTAAGGAGTTAGCCTCTAAAATTTGATTTGGTAAATCTTCATGATATTAGCTACATCCATGATTTTTTTTCAGAATTTTCTGAGTTATCTAAGTAGGATTTTTACGCGTGAACCTTTCGAAGGTTCTGATAGGTCACTTTCGGGGTTAGTTTTGGTAGCAAGGGTTGGAAAGGTATTTAAACATGGTAATAAAATCCACTAAAATTCATAGACATACTAGACACATATGAGAACCTCTGTGATTTTTGGTAGAATTTTTGGAGGTGATTTAATGGGTCTATAAAATTAGAAATCAACACTTAAAAAGTTGGCAGAATCTGAAAATTTAGAAAACCCTAATTAGGTCACTTAAGGTTTATATATGGTACGATCAAGCAATGATCTTATAAAATAAGATAGATAATGATATGTAATCATGGATTCTTGTAGATTCGGTGAAGAGAGGGTGATCTCTTGCTTTTGTGTTCTTTCTCTCCGTTCCGTGTTTGTTAAGGTACATATATTCTACCCTTTTAGTAAGGACACCTTATCTCTTGATTCTCATTTGTTTTAGCTACTTTGGTTCGTTTGATATTCCGTCTGATTTGCTATCCGTACTCATGACTCATTGATATTCGTTGATATTCTGTTTGATTTGATATTCGCATTCATGATTGCTTTGATCTTTGTTTGAATATGATATTAGATCCGTTATCTTGATTGAATTATTGGTAACTCGTTCAGTTTGCTTAAATCTTTGCCCGCGCTATTTGAACTAGTCATGGAGGTACCATGACCATGTCATTGATGCACCAATGGCATGACATTATCTGTGGCAGTATGATTAGTCCACAACGTTCCTTTTTGTATGATGGCCTTTGATTATTATTAGCTTACATATGTATGTATACTCGTCATTGTACTTGTGTATATGGATATGACTTTGTTTTGCAAGGAGCGTATGGATGCATCCTAGGTACTTTGTTCCGTTCAGTTCAGGTGAATGGTTGTGTGTGTGCTATACACCCCATATCACATTTGGTACATCGGGAGTTGCAAATCCGGTGTACAACTTATTATGTGGCTATATGATTATATCTGTTAAGGGTTTATTTATGTATCATGTTTTGACATTTATCTGAGCTCTTGGGCATTCCTTTGTTATTCTCGATTCTTAATCATTTGATTCATATTTCATATGATATTTGTTTAGCAGGTTCTGGTGATTCGTTTCATTCATTCTTTTGTCTTATTACCTTTTTATTTTTATATCTGTTCACTGAGCGTTAGCTCAGCCGCATTTTTCTTTTCCTGCGACAGGTAATAAGCGGGAAGCTAGGATTTGAGTGTTGAGAGTAGAAGCTTTTAGAGGACCGACCCTTGATAGATTTTCTTTGTTTGGATTTATGTTTAAGACTCCTTTCGTTTGAAGATCTCTTTTCATTTAGACTTTGTTGGAATTTTAATACTTTTGGAAGTCATTTTGTTTCATGACTTAGTATTTTTATTTAATAAAGTCTTTCGCTTGCGTTTATATGTTCTGATATGACACCATAATGTGACTCTTGGTCTCTTTATCGGAGCGGGATGTTACAGGATCAAAATGGGTATTTTTGGCACGGCTCGGATCATGATAGCACAAAACAGTTGGTTGGTGTCAGATTTCACTAGAAAATGAGATTATAATATCAATATTCTAGATGATTTAGAATCTTTTCTGAAATACAAGATTGGCTTCTCAAATTTATATTAGTTTAACTTTTTTAGTTTTTATTTTTGAAAAGCTTATATTAGTTCAAAATTAGTTTGAATCATGTAGCAATGAAACCAAAAACTGCTGGTGCTTTATGTTTATAGGCGCATCCAAACGCCCCTTATTTTCAGCGGGCATATGTTGTCATAGAAACCGGGGGTACTATTAAAAAGTTGTGGTGGTATTAAGGAAAAAGTGACACGCTGGTAAGCGAATATGCTGAGTTGTACAAGTGGAGATCAAAGAGGTTTCTCAGTTCCTAACCCGTTTCAAAAGGTTATGTGTTTTGACCTATTAGTCTATTACGGTTATTACCCAACATATTTGACATGCCCTTTTGCCACCAGTGTTGTCATTTTATCTTAGTCAATTCATGTATATGCTAAAAGTTTCTACCAGTCAAAGTGTCGAACCTGATATAGTTTCGTATCAAATTTTAGGAATTTTATTCAGTTTCATCGAACGAAAACAAAGTTACATTTGAAGTGACCATCTTTTTTATGTTCAGGGTGTTAAGATTGTCTTTAAAGTTGGCTTGCCTCTACTGAAATTTTGTCATGCAGACTTGGTGAGTTATTTTTCTGTCATTTCAGTCAGGTCTAACTATGTCGTTAAATATATTGTCTTTACTAAAGATGATTTTTTTGTAGGTAAAATTACCATTTGAGAAAATTATAAATGAAACTCAAAATGCTCATTTTTTTCCTTGCTTGATGAAATAGAATTTCAAGGAGATAACTGACTCACTTATGGAAGGAGTTCTGACGGATACAGAAAGCATGTTGGCTTGCGATAGTTTGGACTTGCCACTTAGTTTATGGTTTACTACACTCAAGGGAGACGATTTCATTCGTAACCAACTACATGCGTTTACGTGATTTCATTCGTACGTAATTAACCCGTTTTCATGCTAATATGCTCATATACTCCACACTAATTATTAAAATTCAGATTTTGCCCAAAAACCAAGCCCGGTGCAACGCACGGGTTTGACACGCCTAGTATCTATAAAAATTGAGTTTCATGCATAAATGTTAGCATTAATGGCGAATTGATCATAACCAACTCAAACATGTTAAATCTCTAAAGCTTAATTTTAAAGTTTGGTTTGAATCATAAATATTATTACTATCTTCTATATATCTATAAAAATTGAGTTCCATGTATAAATGTGAAAAATGGTGAATTAATCGCAACTAACTCAAACATGTAAAATCTCTAAAGCTCAATTTTAAAGCTTGGTTAGAATCATAAATATTATTACTATTGTATTTTAGCCTCTTTATATACCTACCAACTTATTGCATCCACCGATAAACATTCATGTAGTGTTACTTAACATGCATTAAAACATTTTGAATCCTTTCATTTTCTTTGCAATTAAATTCCTTTTGCATTTAAAAGTGTTTATACATTGTATAAATAACCCGCTTATATTTTCTTCACCACTCGGTCACAATTATTCTTCAATTTCTTAAATGTCTTCATCTTGGTGAGACAAACAAAGCATTTACATTTTTATTAACACAATATGGAAAAAATGTTTATGTTCCAAAAAATTATGGGTCACAACAATATTCATGAAAGATTGATGAGCAACAACAAACTTTGATTAGATGGTAAACAAATCTATTTTAGATGTATCAATAACAAAAACTGTATATTTTGCATAAACTTTTAGTTCAATACTTTATCCAGGTCGAAAAGAATGATGCGGATCACAGAGCATCTTCTCACGTAATCTTAGAAGTGGCCAAGTGGCATTAAAGAAATGTAGAGATCAAAAGTTATCAAGCATGTTGGAAGTGTCCTTAGATGTTGATGAATGATATGTGTGAAACATGTGAGTAAAGAGTTCTTTAAGCTCTATGCTTTTTATATACCGTCAATATTACTATTTTAACGAAGCATTGAGATGGGTTGGTGTGAAATATATTTTCATATCATATACGAGCAATGTAAATGATTCTATGAGAAACATACTTTGAGTGCATCAGTGCATATATAAGTCTTTAACATGGAATTTTTTTGATGGTTACATGGTTTTTTTGTTTGTTCTATTATTACAATATTATAGTTGTTCATTTTTTTCAGAACATCACGTTATAATGACTGTATCTATTTCAGTTTTGAATTTTTTGTTCAATTTCTTGATTTGATATATAAATAGAGCATTGTGAGGGACTAATTATCATTTTTGGTTATGTTTATTATTATTTTGAGCACAAATTAATTTGTTTATGAAAATATCGACTTTGATTTTTGTCACGTGGCTTATAAAACATTAATGTAAATAGAAAGCAAATGGTCGTATTTAGTAACATATTGTAGGAAACGATAAATCATTTTGTATTTAGATGATATTAAGAGGTAGGAATTATTAGGAGTATTTGCAACATAAGATTTTCTAAATCCGTATGTTTAATATATAATTTTCTTTAACAATCGAAATGATAACAAAAACATAAGTGCAAGGCCTCAAGCTTCCATTTTATTATAAAAAAAGAGAGTAAAAGAAACCTTGATTTGTCCAATTTGATAACATTTGTTTTAGTCGCACGTGATTTAGTAAATTAGGCTACACAAACGCTTTTTAGTAGACTAACAAAATCAATAAACGAAGAACCAATGTTTAAGGAAATGCAATACTTATTTGTGTGGTTCAAAGAGTAGCATGATCTAAGTCGGATCGAGAATGCAGTACAATATGACTTTGCATATTTCGTACAATATGTAAGTTACTAAGTTTACTTCACTATGAGTAGTGTCAAGTATATTTCTTCAAACTAATATGTCTTACTATATGAAAGTTATTCATATAGTCCAATCTTGGCATATGTAACGACACAATCGTTACAATTGGAAGACGGGAATAGAGGGTAATACATCAATTTTGGTTTACATGTCGTCTTCCATAATATATCAAAAAAGAGTAAAAAACACCTAAGTTTTGTGTAGCAAAAACTATTTGTTTCTTCAAAATACTTTTATTCTTATTAGCTTTGAAATAATAATTATGGCGTTACGATAATGAAAGCCAATTATGGATTTCATACCTTTTTAAATTACTTAACAAACTTAATTTATACATTTGAGTGCCCCTGATCTAAACTAAGCGTCATAACTAAATACAAAAATCAACGATTCTTTCTTTGTGACAAAGCTCGTGCATCGCACGGGCCGTGATGCCTCTTAGTTTTACAAAGATAAAGGAGGTTGTAGCCTATTTTAAGTCGATATGTTGCTAACTTTAGTTGTATATCATCATATCATAACAATCAGTTTGAGAACCGGGATTTAGTCTGGGTAACAAAACGAGTGAAAGTCTATGCAAAAGAAGGCTAAAAATTTTTGTTTGTCACAATGATGATAAACTCGTAAATAAGAAGGAACTTTGTTTACAATAAAGTGCCACAGAATTTGTGATCATAGGTAACTCACAATAATATTTGTGTATACTTTTTTTATTCTCAAATTAATTTATTTATGTAAAGTCTATATTATTTATTAAATATCATTTCTTTCACAGACTATATATATCAAATTTAGATGGATACGTAAACTAAGAAGACGTCGGCAAGTGACACAATTCACTACTAGAAAAACTGCCAATAGCAACGGCCAATTTTTGTTGCAAAATAGCCCAAATTCGTTGCTAAGCGGTGTTAGCAACGACATTAGCAACGTATCGTGGTCGTTGCTATATCGCCTGTTGCTAAATCAGAATTCGTTGCTAACTGACTCAAGTCGTTGCTAAAGAGCAACGATTATCAAATCATTGCTAAATTGTTTGACCAACATCAGTCGTTGCTAATTCACCAAAATAGTAACAAACTAAGGTGTGTCAAAGTAATGTCTATCTACAAATTTTCGTGCATGTGTGTGTCAAAGTGACAAAACACCTACAAAATTACCCAATGTCACATCATACTTCCGTACAAAAAAATATCTTTGTAGGTAATTCCATGACAAAGTATCTCAGTGATCCACCTCAATGATTCCAACAATCAGTACCAAACGTAACCATCATCAAAACCTCAATACTAATCACTACTTCTCGATTTCAAAATCTAAAAACATAAAATTGATTACTTTCTTTAATTAAATCAAACAGCCAGATAAACACAAAATCAAAAAAGGCAACCAAAACTTACTATTTTACCCCACCATTATCATATCAAATCTTCATTAATTAAAAATTTACTTCACTATTACCTAAACTAGCTTAAATATTAAAAATAGTTCACTAAATGGTTTCTACCAAACTTTTAAAAACCTTAATTAAAAAGACATGTATTACAATTTTAACAACATGTTTGTATCCATGTGTTGAAACATGGACATCAAAACTTCAAAAAGCCAACAAAACCTATCATTCAAATCATAAAATGAAAATACTAAAAAGACCCAATTATGACTGTTTGAACTCCGATCCTGCAAGCCCATATGCCATGCACCACCATACTTTCGAGACCACCATTTTGCCTATCCGCTAATTTATCCACATTACCATTAGTATATTGATGCATTGGATTCACAAAGTCGTCATCATCATCAGACGTCAAGAGATTCATATCAAATAATGGTCGAATATTATTATTTGAATGTGAACCTGTCAAGCTTTGTTCATTTTTGTTCTCTTCTAAGCCGCAGTTAACTCAAATGGTTTGAAGATTTAAGGGCTCGGCTGAGCGTGGTGGTTCTATTATTTCATTCGGGTTCTCTTCTAAGCTGCTACTTACCGTGATGGTTTGTCAGTTTGAGGGCTCGGCTGACCGTGATAGTTATCTTCCTTCATTTTGGTTCTCTTCTAAGCCGTTATGGACTGTGATGGTTTGTTGGTTTGAGGGATCGACCGACGGTGATAATGACGTTTCTCTTCTTTAAACTTGGTACACTTCTTTGGGTTCGAGTCCTACTTGGAGCAAAATTCTTTCTTTACCAAAAAAAACACTTGGTACTCTTCTGATCCGCGACTAACACTGATAATTTGTTGGTTTGAGGGTTTGGCTGGCTCTAGAACTATTCTCTGCTACCGAAATACAAAAATCAATGATTCTTTCTTTGTGAACAAAGCTCGTGCATCGCACGGGCCATGATGCCTCTTAGTTTTACAAAGATAAAGGAGGTTGTAGCCTATTTTAAGTCGATATGTTGCTAACTTTAGTTGTATATCATCATATCATAACAATTAGTTTGAGAAGCGGGATTTAGTCTGGGTAATAAAATGAGTGAAATTCTGAGCAAAAGAAGGCTGAAAATTTTCTTTTGTCACAATGATGATAAACTCGCAAATAAGAAGGAACTTTGTTTACAATAAAGTTCCACATAATTTGTTATCATAGGTAACTCACAATAATATTTGTGTATACTTTTTTTTATTCTCAAATTAATTTATTTAAATAAAGTCTATATTAGTTATTAAATATCATTTCTTTCACAGAAAATATATATCAAATTTAGATGGATACGTAAACTAAGAAGACGTCGGCGAGTGATTCAATTCACTACTAGAAAAACTGCCAATAGCAACGGCCAATTTTCGTTGCAAAATAGCCCAAATTTTCGTTGCAAAATAGCCCAAACTTCAAAAAGCCAACAAAACCTATCATTCAAATCATCAAATGAAAATACTAAAAAGACCCAATTGTGACTGTTTGAACTCTGATCCTGCAAGCCCATATGCCATGCACCACCATACCGCCGAGACTACCATTTTGCCTATCCGCTAATATATATCCACCATAACCATTAGTATATTGGTGCGTTGGATCCACAAAGTCGTCGTCATCATCAGACGCTCGAGAGATTCATATCAAATAATGGTCGAATATTATTATTTGAATGTGAACCTGTAAAGCTTTGTTCAATTTTGTACTCTTCTAATCCATTGTTAACTCTGATGGTTTCAAGATTTAAGGCCTTGGCTGAGCATGGTGTTTATATTATTTCATTTTGGTTCTCTTCTAAGTCGCTACTTACTATGATGGTTTGTCGGTTTGAGGGCTCAACTGACCATGATAGTTATCTTCCTTCATTTTAGTTCTCTTCGAATTCGTTATGGACTGTGATGGTTTGTTGGTTTGAGGGCTCGGCCGACGGTGACAATGACGATTCTCTTCTTTTAACAAAAATCAACGATTCTTTCTTTGTGAACAAAGCTCGTGCATCGCACAGACCATGATGCCTCTTAGTTTTACAAAGATAAAGGAGGTTGTAGCCTATTTTAAGTCGATATGTTACCAAATTTAATTGTATATCATCATATCATAACAATTAGTTTGAGAACCGGGATTTAGTTTGGGTAACAAAACGAGTGAAAGTCTGAGAAAAAGAAGGCTGGAAATTTTTATTTTGTCACAATGATGACAAACTTGCAAATAAGAAGGAACTTTGTTTGCAATAAAGTGCCACAGAATTTGTGATCATAGGTAACTCACAATAATATTTGTGTATACTTTTTTTTATTCTCAAATTAATTTATATAAATAAAGTCTAAATTAGTTATTCAATATCATTTCTTTCACAGACTATATATATCAAATTTAGATGGATACGTAAACTAAGAAGACGTCGGCAAGTGACACAATTATTCATGCCTTTTAGATTCCTCCAATAAAGTCTAATTAAGTTTTATAAAATAAAAAGCTATGATATTTGTTTTACGCAACTTTTATCTTTTTATTTGATACTTTGACATATTTTTTGTTTATAATTATATGTATGTGTAGAACACAATATCATGTTTTCGCCGCCAACAACGATCCATGTAATACACAATATTACGCTTAATTTTACACCTATTTTGAATAACTAACTAATTTGACGAGTCGTTTAGCTAGTTTGATATAAAATGATGTTTCCATCGACTCGTAATTGCAAACAAAAACCGTTTCCTAACAAAAAATACTATACATTTCTTCAAGTTCACTTTTCTAACTATAAAATGATATAACCATGTCTACATCTTGGCAACTTATCTAAATACCTTTTTGTCTCTTGACATGTATTGTTTGCGTAGCAGTCGAGCATGCTATCATATCTTAGCTTAAATTCAAACCCGAACAACATTTGGTTTTTTGTACATTGAAAAGAAAAAAAATTGCACATAAAATTAACTTTGATACCTTAAATTAGAAAGAAAAAAACTGTGTACTTAAAATTCAAATTGGTTTAAAGTAGAATAGTTCTTTTTGCGCGACATGCCCTATTTTTATGTAACGAGACATCATGGCCCGTGCGACGCACGGGCTTTGTTCACAAAGAAAGAATCGTTGGTTTTTATATTTAGTTATTACGCTTAGTTTTGATTAGGGAGACTCAAACGAATAGATTAAGTTTGTTTAGTAATTTTAAAGGTATGAAATCCATAATTGTCTTTCATTATCGTAATGCCATAATTGTTATTTCAAAGCTAATAAAAATAAAAGTATTTTAAAAGAAACAAATAGTTTGTGATACACAAAACTTAAGTGTCTTTATGCTCTTTTTTGATATATTATGGAAGACGACATGTAAACCAAAATTGATGTATTACCCTCTATTCCCGTCTTCCATTTGTAACGATTGTATCTTTAGATATGTCAAGTTTGGACTATATGAATAACTTTTATATAGTAAGACGTGTTAGTTTGAATGAAACCAATACTAGACAACTACTCAAAGAGAAGAAAACTTAAGTAATATTACTATAGTTTGTACTAAAAATGCAAGTTCGTCCTTGTATTGCATTGTCAGACCGAATTAGATCATGCTACTCTTTGAACCACGCAAATAAGCATTGCACTTCATTAAACATTGGTTCTTCGTTTATTGATTTTGTTGGTCTACTAAAAAGCGTTTAGTAGCCTAATTTACTAAATCACGTGCGACTAAAAAATGGTTTCAGATTGGACAAATCAAGGTTTCTTTTACCCTTTTTTTATAATAAAATGGAAGCTTGAGGCCTTGAACTCATGATTTTGTTATCATTTCGATTGTTAAAGAAGATTTATACTAAACATACAGATCTAGAAAATTTTATGTTGCAAATACTCCTAATAATTACTACTTCCTAATATCATCTAAAATACAAAATGATTTATCGTTTCCTACAATATGTTACTAAATACGACCATTTGCTTTCTATTATTACATTACTTTGAGAATAGAGCCTCGTGACAAAAAAGTCCAAAGTTCGCAACTTTTCATAAACCAAGCTTAATTTGTGACTCAAAGATAATAATGAAACGCAACCAAAAAATGATAATTAGTCCTCACAATGGCTATCTATTTTATATATCAAATCAAGAAATAGAACAAAAAAATTCAAAACTGAAATAGATATGCACTCATCATTACAAGATTTTCATGAAGAAAAAAAAATGAAAGCAACTATAATTTTGTAATTAATAGAACAAACGAACAAACCATGCAAACTGTCACAGACTCCCAAAACCCTTGCAGCGGAAAGGTAACGGGGTCGTACGCTATAATAGAATGACGACAAGATACAAAAAAACAAACCTCTAAATGAGTCGTTATATAGAAGAACATCCATCATTGATAATTAATTAAAAGATAAAGTTTGACGTCATAAGAGTAAAATACTCGAAAGAGTCATAGCGAAGCCAAAAGTTATCGTTTTTATTACAATCCACAATAAATAGGATGAAAAATTCCATGCAATAGACCCCTCACAGATGACATATCATGGACTCCGTAAGCTACCCCTCGCTTACATTGCAATTATTGACCATGAGATAAACATGTATTAAAAGGTCAACAATAATGTTGGTGAGTTCATAGGTTTAAAGTAAAACAGTGATGCAGACCACAAAATTTCAAGTGTATGACTATTGTAACACATATAATATCATATAAAAAGTTATTACAATAACACTAAGTTCTTGACACCGAAGCCTTAACAAAACAGTGTCTTGCAAATCAATGCAAGTTGTTGCCCCCTACATGTATTCTTCCCAAAATACCCAAGTTCTTCAAATGGTATACGTCCGTTTGACCGATACCCTCTGTCAAATAAGCGCTACTTACCCGGACGAGGATGTCAATCCCAATAGATCTATTTAACATTCGTGCTTACACGCAGTAACTAATGGTTCATGATAATGGGGCAAAAAGCGGGTAATGCAATACTTAGGCTAACTACATAATACTTTAAAAGCTACTTGTGTCCATATAAAAAGAAAACATGTATCTCACCCCAATGGTTACAAAATATCATAAAACGAGTAAAAAGTGGGCTATGAAACTCACCTCCAGCAAATCGTACCACCGCGAAATACGATCAATTAATAAATAGCGCAAACCCTAACCGCGACGTAATTTAATATAAGTATACTTTAGGTTTATGACATGACATGAAACTAATGCATATGAGTTTTATAAAAAATTTGTCACCTTACATGTTTGTGTACAAGTTTTATAATTTAAAACATGATTTATGAAAGTTCCATAACTCATTTTATTGTTCCAACACTTTTGTAAAAATGGTTTTTGCTCAGCTTTGGAAGGTCATAACTCTCTCGTTTCTTATCCTTTTGGTCCAAGGTCAATTATTGTGTGTAGTATCCTAGGTGGGCTACAAAACTCCAATTACCATGTTCCCTCAATCTGAGCCTAAGACACCCAAAACAACCCTAAAGTAGCTAGGTCAGATGTTGGGTTTGTGCTCATGTCATGCGAATATTTATACGGCTAGAAATACATGAGCCTACAGGGTCACACGCGTTATACATTTAGGTATCATTCTATTAATGTTAATAATAATAATATAATTGTATATTTATTATTTATATTAATATATGATTTGACGAAAGCACACCAACGGTCATTAATTTAGTTAATTAATTGTAACTAACTAATAAGGCTTTTAAATGGGTAATTAAATGTAATTAACCATAAATAATTAGAAAATTCAAAGATAACCCGAAGGGTGTTTATGACTATAGTCGATCCGCCATAATAGCCCAAAGGGGGTATTGGGTTGGGTTTTGAGCAATCTTTTTCTACAAGGTATGTATTTTAGGTAAACCATAAAATCATCCCTATATAAGGAGGATCCTAGAGCTCATTATTAACAATCCTCTCTTTCTCTCTCTCTTGGTTCGATCGCAAACAAACACCCTTAGGATTTTTGTGTTTTGATTTTATTGGTGTTCACTTGTTCGTATGTCGCGTCAAGAACAAGTCATACCACGTGTGATACTGTCTTGACGCGTAAGTGTATGAACCGCGTCGGAGGGTTACATACTTTAAGTAACTTGGAGTATTTTCGGTAAGCACTCATTAATACACATAGTGCGTGATACCAAAGAACTTGCGTTCGATACTAGCTTAACTGCTAACAGTATGTTTCCTTATTTATGTTTTTATGAGTTAATTATTATCTATATGAAATAGATATCCCTGCGTAGCTCCGTCAAATATTTCTTGTAATAATAGGTTAGTTTGGAAAACAATTTCCAGCAGCTGGCATCGACGAGCCAAATCATAAAAGCGTAGAAATTACATAAAAAGAAATATAATGTAAAATTCTAAGAGCGCCTAAATATGTGTAATTGTTGCCTTTTGTTTAATGGTGAACAATAAATTTCTTAGCGAAAATATTTATAGTAATAGACATACTAAAATTGGTTACGTAAAAAAGTAATAATAATATAGGATATATTTTACATGATTGTCTAAAATGCTTATTTGTTTTTATATGCGTTTTAGATTTGCTATAGATAGTCTGTTTCGTTAATTATCCTGTTTATATAATTGGGGGGGTTTTTCACCAAGATTACATGGCATATAACCCATGGTTTTACTTAAGCTTATAGTATATAAAATATATGTTATATATATTATATATATATATATATATATATATATATATAGTATATATATAATTTTATAGTATATATATATATATATATATGTGTGTGTGGGTGGTGTGTGTGTGTGTGTGAGTGTGTTGTGTTGTGTGTGTGTGTATTATTATATATACTCTATTTAAAATTGGTGTAGGTGCTCATTTAAAGTTGTTGAAAGTGAGAAGCAATAAAATTAGCCAAATATCGAAATTATGTTAATTAGTTGTTGGTCCGTGTATCGATTTGTTGGTTTGTGTACGAGTTGATGTAGGTTTTTGAATTCAGTGTACGCCAATGGGTTGCGATTTTAGTAATACAATTATCTTTGTATCAGTTAGTGTTATCCAAAGTTTAAAGCATGTATTAGTTAACATCGATATGTACACTTGTAAGAGAGTATCATTCAATTTGCGAATAAAATGTAATATTACTATTAATAGTCTTTATGTGACGCAAATTATGTATCATAAAGTATAATCCATGATATGATGGCGGTATCAAGTTGTATTGTTGTTGTAAAACGTCAATTTTTATGTATATAATTTAATTTATAAATCTAGCTATTAATTAAATCACATATTACTTAATATATTTCAATGGTTAAGTTTCACTTCCTCTTTTAACAACTTTAAGCCTACTAACACTACAATAACCCTCCCTTAAGTCATATAAATTAATACTATATATATATAAATAAATATATATATATATATATGATATAAAGTATATATATATGATTTATATATATGTATATATATAATGTATATATATATGTATGTAAATAGAATATATATATAATGTAAAAAATATATGCGGAGATAATATAAATAATATAAAATAGATGTGTGTGGTGTGTTGTGTGTGTGTGATTTGAGGTGTTATGTATATATATATCTATGATAATAGTATATATAAATAGGGATTGGGTTCTAGGGAAAAACCATAATTTGTAGAAACCTAGAAAACTCAGAAAACCAAACAGATGCCCTAAAAAAACCAAACAGATGCCCTAATTTTGTGTCAGGACTAAAAATTGGATTTTCCGTGCAATATGGCCTCGTAATAATGTTGTAAATAAAACATCAAAACCAAAACAAGATGCCTAGTAATTATCAGGCTATATAAAAGAATTTTTTAGGCATCTGTTTAGTTATTTTTAGGCACATGTTATGGTTTTTTTTTTTGGGTTTTTACAGAGTGTAAATCGAGTTAAATATTTGCCCTTGAAAAAACAATGTTTATGCCTGAAAAAACATTAAGAAGCATCTGATTGTTTTTTTAAGGAGCATTTGTTTGGTTTATCTGGGTTTTTCCTGGGTTTTCCACCAAATTAGTTTTCTCATGATCTCATCCTATAAATATATATAAATTATTATATAAATATATAAATATAGAATGAATGCATGAGAATTTGTTATATAAAAATATAATTGCTTCATATATTAAGGAAGAACGCCTTTGTTTGAAAATAATTGCGTAACTGATATCAAGAATAGAATGGATTTAATTTTGCTTAATATGTTTTTCTATATATATATATATATACAAATATATATATATATATAGTTAAATGACATCGAAGCTTGAGGAATTTGTTATATGACTTAAATTATAATTGTCAAATATACGTGGACGACCCTTTTGTATGGAAATAAATGGCGTAAACTCTGCTACTATTTTATGTGATGATAAATTTTGAATTATATAATTTTTGCAGTTTATATATTGTAGAATGGCGATACAATAATTTATGCAAAAACGATTTTTATCTAAAATAAATATGGACTAAAAGTACATTAAGCTTATTTGTGTTATATGGATACCCCTACACATTGCAAAATCATTGGACTATATTACGTGAAATTTTGTAAATATTTTGGCAAAAGATTCAATTACGTAGGGGGTATAATGTGTGGATTTCGCGGAAAGGGAACCGTGACGAAACAATCGCAAGAATACATAAAATTTACATAAACGGTTTTAATAGTATTTTAAGTATGTCGTTAATCGTTACCAAGGTTTGATTATTTCCCGTAGGGAATTAACCTTATCCGTAGTAATGTCACTTATACTTAGAAACATTGTAAAAATGGCAACCCTAATTTTATAAATGGCATGAAAATTTATAAAATTGAGGGATTTATAGAAAGATTTTAAAACAAACAAAAATGGAAAGGTTTTAAAATTAAATAGTGTCATAAGGTTGTATGCATACTTCCTTATACACAATTTTGATAACACTGTTTTTATCAAATATAACCTTATAAAATTAAGTTATTTGCCATCCAATCTGAACACTTGAGATTTTTTACAGCTAATGACAGTCTTAGGTGACTTGCATCAACAAAGTAATATAACAATCTTATGGCCAACCTGAGACTATGAATCGGCAGGTAGGGACGAGATAATGTATAGGAACTAATAATATCGAGTAATGATGGTTAGACCTTCGACCCTAGACATACAGATGGGGTGAAAACAATCTACTACTTGAGCACAATAATTTCTGGCTTTATATACGCTTCTGCCTCATAATGGCTAAAGTTTACATGTTGGCAATTACAAGACGCATATTACCTTTTGAGTTATACCATTTTTAGTAGATCAACTGCATTAATGGTACAACGTCAAGTTGGATCTTAGAATCTTACTAAAATTAATTATTATTTTCTTTAAATAAAACATGGGTAATTATTTATACTCAAAGCCATAATTTTATCTCCAAACAATACAAAATTAAACTGGACTTTAGATTGTTTTCGTAATGGCTACTGCTGGTTATTGGTGTTCACTTGTTCGTTGGTCAAGAACTAGCATTCGGGTGATACTGCTTGACGTGTAGTGTATGAACCGCGCGGAGGTTACTTACTTTAGTAACTTGGAGTAGTTTTCGGTAAGCACGTTTATTACACACGTGCGTGTACTCAAAGAAGCTAGCGTTCGATACTAGCTTAACCGCTAACAGTATGTTTCCTTATTTATGTTTTTATGAGTTAATTATTTATGCTATATGAATTAGATCCGCTGCGTAGCTCGTTTAATATTCTTGTAATATTAGGTTATTTCGATAACAATTTCCAGCAGCGGCATCACGAGCCAAATCATATAGCGTAGTAATTACATAAAAAACGAAATATTATGTAAAATCCAGCGCCTATATATGTGTAATTGTTGCCTTTTATGTGAAAATATATTTTAGAAAAATATTTAGAGAAATAATCTTACTTAAAATTGGTCACGTAAAAAGGTAATAATATATAGGGATATATTTTACATGATTGCCTAAAATGCTTATTTGTTTTATTTGCGTTTTAGATTTGCTATAGATATCTGTTGCTTATTTGTCTAGCTGAGTTACATGCTATGATGAAACTCTATGAGAAAGGTATTCTAAAGAAGGATGAAACCCTCGTTGTGTTAGCTATACGTAAGGGTAAGATCCAGAAGGACAAGAAGAAACTGCAAGGGGCAAAAGGAAAGAACAAGGGAAAGAATAAGCGTTCTTATGCTCCCAAGGCCAAGATCTCACCGCCACCTAAGAGAGATAATCCAGCAAAGGACTCTATCTGCCAACACTGCAAGGAGGTTGGTCATTGGAGGAGGAATTGTCCGTCTTACCAAGCTGAGTTGAAGAAGAGAAAGAATGCTAGCGTGGCTAGTACTTCAGGTATCTTCACTATAGATAGAACTCTAATGCTTTTTAATAAAGACTATGGTGTTTGTTACAGGGTTTGTTGGTACTCATATTTGTAATACTTCTCAGGGACTTAGAGAAAGCAGAAAGTTGAA
The DNA here is from genome assembly GCA_026074375.1 of Tanacetum coccineum. Taxonomy (NCBI): domain Eukaryota; kingdom Viridiplantae; phylum Streptophyta; class Magnoliopsida; order Asterales; family Asteraceae; genus Tanacetum; species Tanacetum coccineum. The sequence goes on along the minus strand of BQNB010022124.1, from coordinate 23,496 downwards.
ACGTGGAGCTTTAAGTCTATACATGGGAAATGGAATGCGTGCAGCTGTTGAAGCTATCAGAAGTTTTGATTTAATTCTTCCTAGTGGTTTAATAATTGTAATAGATAATTGTCATTTCGCACCTACTGTTACTAGGGGTGTTGTTTCAATTTCGAGTTTGGTTAATAACGGTTATATTCATACATTTACGAATTATGGCATTTCTGTTTTGAAAGATAATGTGATTTATTTTAATGCAATTCCATGTGATGGTATTATGAAATAGATATGCATAATCTTTATCCAAATGTTTGTTCTATGTATAATGTTAGCAATAAAAGAGCCAAACATGCGTTGGACGCTTATTATCTATGGCATTATCGTCTTGGACATATAAACAAGAAACGCATGGACATGTTTCAGCGTGATGGGATCCTACAACCCGCTCACGATGAATCACATGAGAAATGCAAGTCTTGTATATCTAGGAAGATGACGCGCAAGACTTTTCCACATCAAGTGGAAAGAGCTAAGGATCTATTAGGACTTATACACATTGATGTATGTGGCCCTTTTAGAACTGTGTCAAGAGAGGGTGCTAATTACTTCATCACCTTTACAGATGATTTCACCTGTTATGGTTTTGTTTACTTGATGAAACATAAACATGAGGTGTTTGAAACATTTAAGATCTTTCAGAATGAAGTTAAGAATCAACTCGGTAGAAAGATAAAGGCTATTCGATCCGATCGAGGAGGAGAATACCTAAGTTATGAGTTTGTTAATCATATGAAAAGTTGTGGTATTGTATCTCAACTAACTCTACCTTATACACCACAACATAACAGAGTGTCTGAGAGGAGGAATCGTATGGTTTGATCCATGATGAATCTAACAACTCTGCCAAAATCCTTTTGGGAATATGCTCTAGAGAATGCTGCTCGCATTCTCAATATGGTTCCAACCAAGAAAGTTGTTAGGACGCCTTATGAAATATGGCACAGGAAAGCTCCCAAGTTGTCCTACTTAAGGGTTTGGGGTTGTGAGGCACTCGTGAAATGAGACACGCCTGACAAACTTGATTCCAGATCCACTAAGTGTATCTTTGTAGGTTACCCTAAGCAAATGATGGGTTACTACTTTTACTATCCATTCGAGAAAAAGAATTTTGTTTCCCGAAACGCTGAGTTCTTTGAAAATAGTTTCATGGTACAAGAAGCGAGTGGGAGTCATGGACTTCTCGAAATGAGTGGGAGTGACAAAGGGCTTGAATTAATTCAAGAGGAAGATACACAACCTTCTGAAAATACTAGCGAAGCACATAATAAGGTCGCACCTATCAATGTCGAGCCCCCAACATGTTGGAGTTCCTATTCGTAGATCCGCAAGGATACCTCAAGTACCAGATAGATATGGATACTATGTTGATATTGAGGAGTATGATTTGGGGATTTTTAATGAACCTCCTAATTATAAAGTTGCATTAGCAGATCCTGAATCTAACCAAGTCTGGTATTTGGTTGATCTTCCATCTAATTATCGAACTATTGGATGCAAATGGCTCTTCAAGAAGAAGACCGACATGGATGACAATGTACATACCTTTAAAGCTCATCTTGTGGCAAACGGATTTACCCAAACCTACGGAGTAGACTATGGGGAAACCTTCTCTCCTATTGCAGACATTAGAGCTATAAGGATTTTTGTAGCCATATTCACGTTCTATGACTATGAGATTTGGCAAATAGATGTCAAGACAACCTTTCTAAATGGTCACCTAAGTGAGGACGTATATATGGTGCAACTGGAAGGGTTTGTGGATCCAAAACATCCCAACAAAGTATGCAAACTTCAATGTTCTATTTATGGATTGAAGCAATCATTTAGAAGTTGAAATAAAAGGTTTGATGAGGAAATCAAGAAGATTGGTTTTACTCAAAACCCTGATAAGCCATGTGTATATCTCAAAGCTAGTGGGAGTAATGTTGTATTCATAGTCTTGTATGTCGATGACATATTACTCATGGGAAATAGCGTTACAATGCTGCAAGAAGTTAAATCTTGGCTTTGTAAGTGTTTTTCTATGAAAGACTTATGAGAAGCAGCATACATCCTTAGAATCAAGATCATACGTGATAGATCTAAGTGGTTGATTGCTCTTAGTCAAAGTGCTTATCTAGATAAAATTCTAAAGAAATTTAGAATGGAAAACTCCAAGAAGAGGTATACTCCAATGATGGAAAAGCCTGACTATAGAAAAGTCGCAAAGTGTTATAACACCTACTGAGGTATAAAGTATGCAGAGAGTTCCTTATGCTTCGGCTGTAGGTTCAATCATGTATGCGGTTAGATGCACTAGACTTGATGTTGCCTTTGCGCAAAATTTATGTAGTCGTTTTCAGCAAAATCCTGGTGAGATTCACTGGACCCCTGTGAAAACTATTCTTAAGTATTTAAGAAATACTAAAAATATGGTTCTTGTATATGGGGAAAAACCTGAAGATGAGCTGAAAGTATCATGTTATGCCGATGCAAGTTTTTAAACTAACAAGGCCGATACAAAATCTCAAACGGGATATGTGTTCGTACTTAATGGTGGAGCCGTAGACTGGAAGAGTGCCAAGCAAAGCACTACTGCTATGTCTTCTACAGAAGCTGAGTACGTTGTTGCTGCTGAAGCATCAATGGAAGCAGTCTGGATGAGGAAACTTATTGATGGACTTGGAGATGTCATGTCATTAAATAAAAGGCCTATGGAGATGCTATGTGACAATGAGCCTGCATTAGCTATCGCTAGTGATCCCAGAATTTTAAAGGGAGCCAGACATTTTTAGAGGAAATATCACTACATTCGTGAAGTAATTCAAGAAGGTGAAATTATCCTTAAGAAAGTTCACACGGATGACAACGTAGCTGATCCGTTCACAAAACCAACATCGTTCAATAAGCATTTTGAACATGCTATGACGATTGGTATTGTTCCCGCTAGTAGTCTCATGTAAATCTGTGATGTATTAGTTAGTATTTGGATAATGGGATGTTAAACCATTGTTATTTCTTTTGAATGAATTAATATATGTGGTATCTTATTTTCATTTGTTTTTATGATAATTGTGTCCAATATTTGCATGTTTATATCCATGAATGACTTGTTGCATTCTAAAGCTATGTCCAGTTAATGATATGGGAATATTGTTAAGACAAAGTAAATGTGAGTGTCTGGTTGTATTCTGAAGAATACGTAAAGATGATTCTGCCAGCTTTGCATGTTATTCAATGAGGTTGAATATTAAATACCTCACCTGTGATAATCACTTTATGGATCGGCGTCATTAGGTGTATTACACACATGGTGAATGTTATGTTTATCCTTAGACTTGAGATGCAAGCGGGTTTTGCATGTATGGATAGCATTTCTTGATAATAAGCTTACCACTAGTTTGTCAAAAGGTAGTTATACGGGCTATTTTCAGAAGTATTTTGAAATACATGACGGACACTTGTAGTCAAAATAGAATTTGTTCCTTCACTTGAGTGGGAGTAAGATACTTACTGGGCCCCTCGTTGGTTTGATCAGATATTTGCATGGTCGTGCCCAATATGTAGTTAAGGTGATTCTTTTTACATTTGGTGATCTGAATCATTACAGATGCGAGAAACAAAATTGTTAAATTATGGAATGACTATTGATCCATGTCCATATTTAACATGTATCTGAAACAAAGGGATAGGACTAACTGAATCCATAGAAGGCTGGGTTGTTTTCCAAAACTGCAAACAAAAGCATTTCTGGGAGCATTGATGATGTTGCTAGACTATTTGTCAATGTTAGTATGTTATATAATATGAATGAGACATTCGCAAGTGGGAGCTGTTGGGTTTGGGCTTATGTCATACGAATATTTATACGGCTAGAAATACGTGAGCCTACGGGGTCACACACATTATACATTTAGGTATCATTCTATTAATGTTAATAATAATATAATTGTATATTTATTATTTATATTAATATATGATTTGACGAAAGAACACTAACGGTCCTTAATTAGTTAATTAATTGTAACTAACTAATAAGGCTTTTTAATGGGTAATTAAATGTAATTAACCATAAATAATTAGGAAAGTCAAAAAGTCAACTCCAAGGGGTGTTTGACTTAGTTCGACCGGCCATAAGACCCAAGGGGGTATTGAGTTGGGTTTTGAGCTATCTTTTTCTACAAGGTATGTATTTTAGGTAAAACCCTAAAATCATCCCTATATAAGAAGGATCATAGAGCTCATAATTAACAATCATCTCTTTCTCTCTCTATTGGTTCGATCGCAAACAAACACCCTTAGGGTTTTTGTGTTTTGATTTTATTGGTTTACACTTGTTCGTTGGTCAAGAACTAGCATTCGCGTGATACTGCTTGACGTGTAGTGTATGAACCACGTGGAGGTTAGTTACTTTAGTAACTTGGAGTAGTTTTCGGTAAGCACGTTTATTACACACGTGCGTGTACTCAAAGAAGCTTGCGTTCGACACTAGCTTAATCGCTAACGGTATGTTTCCTTATTTATGTTTTTATGTGTTAATTATTTATGCTATATGAATTAGATCCGCTGCGTAGCTCGTTTAATATTCTTATAATATTAGGTTATTTAGATAACAATTTCCAACACCGGTTTCAAATTTCAGTGCTGAAACAGTAAGTTACGAATGAGTTTTACCCATTTTCATTTGGCCATAACTTCTTCGTTATTTGTCCGTTTTTAATGGTTCAACTTTCTACATTTAAGCTGTTATGTTGGTTACATATTACTCTACTGTCACTGTCTAAGATTTGAAGTCCAAAGTACTCAAAAATAGGTCTAAAAATGTGCACTCGGCCATATTTTACCTTCGATACCCAGTTTTGTTTTACAAACTAAAAATACAAAAACACATCCATGGGTTATGATTTTTGAGTATGTTACACCTAAGATAGTATATTAAAGTGTGATAAAAATAAATTTAGTAAAAAGTACTTTTTAAACGAATACAACGAGCTCCAAAGTTGATGTTTTATTGTAACTTTGTTTTTAAACTTTAAAAGACATTTTACATAAACAACCATGTATTGGTGACATGAAATGATGAAAAAAAATGAATGAGATGCTAAAATAAGTATAAAGAACATGAGTTTTTTGTTTACTTATAAAGGAGTATGAAAAGTGGATGAACAAAGAACTAATCTAACCCCAAACTTATTTATACAACCCAAATATCACTACTAAACCACTAGCTTGTAAATCGAACACCCAAACCTTCCTGCAAAAGCTTTGAAAATCTTATGAAAACCATGTTGTTCTTTTGTTTGTGCCATGTGAAATAAGAGAGAGAGAGAGAGAGAGGGAAAGAGAGAGAGAGAGAGAGAGAGAGAGAGAGAGAGGGAGAGAGAGAGAAAGAGAGAGAGAGAGAGAGATATTGTTTGAGTTTTTGTATGAAAATGAATAACTAGTGATGTTGTTTATATAGTAAAATGAATTTGACAAATGACAAAAGTTGGTTACATATGGGACAAAAGTGTACAAAGGAGTAAGCAAAAGTATAGGAATACTGACGGTATATAAAAAGCATAGAGCTCAAAGAATTCTTTACTCACAAGTTTCACACATATCATTCATCAACATCCAAGGACACTCCCAACAGGCTTGATAACTGCCAATCTTCTATGATGCTGATTGCTACATTTCTTCAATGCCACTTGGCCACTTCTAATATTACATGAGAACATGATCCGTGATCCGCGTCATTCTTTTTGATCTAGATAAAGTATTGAACTAAAAGTTTATGCAAAATCTATACTTTTTGTTATCGATACATCTAAAATATATTTGTTTACCATCTAATTAAAATCCGTTGTTGCTCATCAATCTTCCATGAATATTGTTGCGACCCACAATTTTTTGGAACATAAACGTTATTTTCGGTTTGTGTTAATAAAAATGCAAATGCTTTGTTTGTCTCACCAAGATGAAGACATTTAAGCATTTCAAGAATAATTGTGACCGAGTGGTGAAAAAAATATGAGCGCGTGATTTGTACAACATATAAGCACTTTTAAATGCAAAAGGAATTTAATTGCAAAGAAAATGAAAGGATTCAAAATGTTTTTATACATATTAAGTAACACTACATGAATGGTAATCGATGGATGCAATAAGTTGGTAGGGATTTAAAGAGGCTAAAATGCAATAGTAATAATATTTATGAATCAAACTAAGCTTTAAAATCGAGCTTTAGAGATTTTAGATGTTTGAGTTGGTTACGGTTAATTCATCATTTCTCACATTTATGCATGGAACTCAATTTCTATTAGGGGTGTGCATGGTTCGGTTTGGGTCGATCTTGGCCAAAACCGAAACCGAATGTTTGTTTTTTTGCGTAACCATAACCAAAACCATTCGGATTTTCTCGGTTTCAATCGGTTTTTTGGGTTCGGTTTCTCGTTTTTTCAGTTTCTTCAAACCATTTGTACTTTTTTTACTTAAAAATATTAACATTATAAAGAAAAATATTAAGGCCCAATAATCAAGCCCAATATTCGGTTTCTTCAAATCTTCAAGTAGTATAATTGTTTATATATCCACTAATCAAGACCCAATATTCATATAAAGCATCCCATCAAGCCCATTAGCAGCCCAATATTATGTATAATGAAATCGGTTCGGTTTTTATGTCAAAACTCAAACCGAACCAAAAGTTCGATTCTTTGAAAAAAAACCAAACCGTCGGTTTCTTGTTCAATTCGGCTATCTCGGTTCGATTTTTCTGATTTTCAGTTTGATTTTGGTTTTTTCGGTTATTTTTGCTCACCCCTTTATTTTATAGATCTATAGAAGATATTAATAATATTTATGATTAAAACTAAGATAGTAATAATATTTATGTTTCATGGAAGAAAAGGAAAGAAAATGAAAAGAAATAGAAAAAGTTGTGTTCTTGAGTTGCAATTAAGGAAGAAAATGAAAGAAAAATGAATGAAAAAGTAGTGTAATTTGATTAGTTTATAAAGTAAAGTGTTTCTTCCAAAATTGAGCTGAAACACTTTACTTCCTTTTAGTTTACTTTTCTTTATTAAAAAACTTGAAAACACAGCGTTAGAGATTTGACATGTTTAAGTTGGTTATGATCAATTCACTATTAATGCTCACATTTATGCATAAAACTCAATTTTTATAGATATAAAATTGTGACATTTTCATAATAAAAAACCAAATACCATTTTCATCACAAGAATTTCACAGACCGATCTCCGTCGGGATCCAAACACACCTATATTCCATTTCTATAATTTTTTTATTATAATAACTTATTATTCACATAGTGGTATGGAAGGCAAACGAGCAACAAACTCATTTTTTTATTCAATCAAATCACAAATTTTCAGTTCACCCCTTTTGATTTCTAGGTATGATTTATAGTTAGTGCTTGTAACAATGGCGGATCTAGGAATTCTTCATGGGGTATGCACACTTTATGCAAGCTAGGTCCTAAATTTTTTTTAGATTCCCGGGTCAAAATACTCGGGTCAAATTATTCGGGTGAAAGTTTGCGATGTTTTTCGGCCGGGGTTTCTTATTAATTTTAGGTCAATTATACCTGATACCAATTGTTGGAAATCTTAGGCCCAGTATCTCACCAAGTCTAACATATAAGCCCAACTGAGGTTCCATTCTAAAATCAATTGGTGATAGAAGGAGTAACCCACCAAGCTTATATGTTAACTTTGAGATTATGATTCTACCGATGTGGGATTGGGTTTGCACACCCAACAACTTCTTAATACTTAAAAGATACAAGACGTCTTGGAGACGATATTTGGTTAAATACAACTAAAAACAAAGTGAAACCAAGTGAGAAGATCAACGTTTACCTTCATTCAAATTGCAATTTTTGCACGAGAGGGCATCAGTGAAACTAAACTCTCAACAAAGGTATGTGCTCTAAATCCATGATCAAACTTCTGAAAATCTCTGAAAATAAACTTTTCTTGGAATCATACAAAACCAATTCCTTCTTGAGTTTCAACAAAACTTCTTCGTCATGTGAAATACACAAAGGCATCAAAAATTTACATATCAAAATATTAGTTACGTACGGGATGGAAACCAATTTAGTCCAAGAATCTTGCACTCCATAAACCTTCATCACCCATACATCTGAGCGATTTCCACGATAATCACAAACCACACAAAACCATTCTCCTAAAATATGCCCTTCATCATACATAGGTTGTAAAATTTCACCAATTGTTTCGGTAGCCAAATCAAAAGAATCTATAGTCCACAAATA
>BQNB010022124.1:0-14158 GCA_026074375.1 Tanacetum coccineum | reverse complement strand
CGCGCGAGTTTGGAGGGGTGGCATAAGGATTTTGAGAGTGACTTTCATTTTGTGTGGTGACTTTGTTCTTACTCTGTCGAGCCTTAGGGTGCATTATCTTTATATCAATGCCAAGTGAACCTCATTTAGCATTAATTGCAATTGGTATTAATATTAGGGTGCATTATCTTTATATCAATGCCAAATGAACCTCATTTAGCATTAATTGCAACTGGTATTAATATTAGAGTGCATTATCTTTATATCAATGCCAAGTGAACCTCATTTAGCATTAATTGCAACTGGTATTAATATTAGGAGTCAAGTTATTTTGAGGACCACTTTCTCCTCACATACTGAGGGATAGATCTTGGCCGTTGATTACCTAAGATTTGATCACATGACAAAAAACACGGAAGGACTAGTACTGTCAAATTTTGAAACATGATAGAAGGACTAAAAATATAAATATGTAAACCAACCTAACTACCTCATTTCGAGTAAAAAAACACACACATCATAGACATTCTCTCTCAGCACATCAAAACCCTAACCAAAAATCAAAAATCTGCACAAATTAACCATGAAAACCACGAAATAAACACAAAAATGCAACAAGGAATTAGTAAATCAACCGATCCTGCAAAAAAAGGGTTAAAAACGAACCGATTCATAACGCCGATGGTACGTTTATACAAATCCATTACTTTGTTGTTATTTGACAATTTTTGTGATATTCTTCTTAAACAAGTTTAGTCATAAGTCAAACATTTAAACAAGTTTAGGGGTACCCAAATTAACGGCTCCATTAACGAGTCTGTTAAAGTTTGTATGTGTTATTAGGAATAAGTTTAAAACACGGTAAAATGGTAAATTTTCTATTATCATCATTCTTCATCTTCATTGCTGATCTTGTTGAAATGCTTTACCCCACATTAATGTTTTTCTTCCGATTCTTGTAGTTGATCTTTGTCTTTATTTAAGATCGGCTTACTTTGTTATTCTTCACTGGCTGGTAGAGCGTTAAGTGGAAAGTGTTTGGATTCAGATTCTGAAGCGGTTAAAAGGGGTCGGTTTCAGTTACTCCCAGGATACATGGAAAGATACAATAAATCCATTGTCAAGGTATCATTTAGCGAGTTAACGTACCCCAATTAGAATTACACTTTCTTTTTAGGAGCATAATGAAATTTTGACATTCTTTGGCCAAATCTTTGTCTTTATTTAAGATGTATCATGCCTAAGATACATTGGATGGAAAAATGGAAATATTTCATTTATGAAAGTATTGATACAAATGGACTACTTTCAACACTAAAACTAATATAACTTGCTTGCTTTTCAGGAAAAAAGGATGCTAGCTAGTCAAAGCTACATAACGAAACTTAGAAATACAACCTTCATTAATAGAAAAGTAAGATTTTTAATATCGGTTTGAAAATTTTGAACTCTATGTGTGTTGCATAGGGAAAATAACAGATGTTAGAAAAGTGTATTACATGCGCAAGTAGCTTTTGGCCCAAACCGGTAGTGACCGAATCTTTTAAACCAGTAGTTGTAGGTTCGATACTTGTTGCAAATAAGATGAGCCTCTTTACATCTTAACAGAGTTGAAATTAGATTAGATGTGGCTCGTGTACTCTCAATGAAACAGACAAGCGCATGTGACGTGCGCTTGCCTAAGGGGTATAATATGCCAATGCAACAGCAACGTACGGGTTACTCCGAGAGAGTTGGGCACAGTTGCGAGAGTTTCTCAAAAAGAGGCAGCTTCTAACCAAATAAATTACCACTGCATTAGTTACTAAACAATATGTTTGTTAGAAAAGTATAGAATCATAACAGAGTTCTTTATAATTTCGAAATTCAGGAAAAACTAATGATAAGAAAAGCACAATTTATCTAATCTAATATGTTGAATGAGTGACTACAAGATTATCAGGTCTCAATGGCTTGGAAGCCAACTGAATTTAGGGATTTAAGAAACTATGACTAATCAATCCTATCTCATGGCTAAAGCCATAGCTTAGTTTCCGCACAAGGGTCCTCTAAACTCATTATAGATTCGACTTAGTAAAATGTAATATTAACCCTATTGACTTACTAGTTGTATTATAGACTCTGTTTGTATCCAGTAACATTAATTATGCATTTTGACGGGACAGTTATACCTGCAACGGTATAATTAATCAACCTAAAAGATGGAAGTGTTTGGACTTAACATCTACTAGCTGATGTTTATCTTTCTTTTTTGTCACTTAAAGTTGTATAAAGCGAGTGATTTAGTCGTTGATACTCCTAGTAAATACTCAGATGTGAGGCTTTTATTCTACAATAGAATTGTATGCTTTCAATCCAATGCTGCTAACTGCACTTATAAACTTTACAGGTCCGATCCCTAATCGAATATACCAAAGATGTAAGGTTTCACAAAATTGGCACTGAGTTGGAGAAGGCTTCATCACGGACTTAAGCGATGAAGGTAGCTTCTCGTCCTTGATCTGTTGGTCATATTATATGCTCATAATGAAAACTGACAATGCATACAATCCATGGTTTGAAACACGCATATAACACAACCTTTTTGTCAATTATCATTGAATTGTCAATGTCACACATAAGTGCGATTTTGACAGCCCAATGACCCATTTATCCTCTGTTCAAAGAGGGATGGCATTCTTATCTCAAGAAAAAATTTAAAGAACATTGAAGTAACAACCACTGCATATTATAGCCTATGTTTAATAACAAAATCAGAGAATGCCTGGTTTTTAACCAACATTTTGGCGGCGCAATGATGTAAGACGTGACTTGTTTTAAACGAAACATAGTTTTCTAATTAATGCCACTATTGCTTCTACAAACACAGCTGATAACTGATCACTGGATTATATACAGGTCTCTAGTAGTTTTATTGACCTTTGTGTCAGAAAGAGATCATTCAAACAAAACAAATACTGATGTGAGCTTTGTTGTGTTGTTTATGAAATCTTCATGAAACTTTTCTGTTGGAATTAGGATTTAAAAGTGTTATTTAGAAGTGTGTAAACATAAAGACGTTTCTCATTACACAGCTTTATTCTGTTCCTTTCACCTTCTAAGCGTTGCTTGTCTCTAACTTTCTGTATTTGCAGCTAAATTTATCTGCAGTGGAAGTAAATGTAATACATCCATTTGTTACGGGAGGGTTAGAAACATTTTACAAACTGGACCCAGAGATGATCCAAGAAACTGAGAGATCGGAACATAGACGACCCCATGAGTACAAGTCATTAATTCTGCTTAAATAATCATTATCTTCACATCACATATTAGTCATCTATGTATGCAATTTTTTTATACATGCTAACTATTCCAGTTTTTCTCTTTTCTTCCAGCGTGAATTGAGACGATAAACAAACCCCTCAACATAAATCATTTGTATCAATCAGAAACGATTGTCAAACGAGAGCAATGAAGGTACAGCTAGCCACCAGGTTGATTCATACATAACGCATACAAGGCATTAATAGTTGTCAAGAGTTGTAGATAAATACACTAATTCATTGGCATTTGACTAGTTGGAGATAAATGTGGAACAAGCAGATATTGTTTTGGTGCTCAAGTCTCTAAAGAGATGAAATGTGGTGACACGATGTACATATTATAGTTTGTTACATTATAGATGCTATATAGACATTCACAAATAGATGCTTGAGTTGCAACCGTGATTGTGTATTTGGATATTATTTATAATATTTAAGAGGATTTTTTTGTATTGTATTACCATAGACTGGTTTGGCAATGGATTGATTTTGTTTATGCGATTGCTTCATATTAAAGTTGTATTAGTTGTAATATTTTAAGTTGATGATAGTTATAATGCTTATTAATTAAACTTTATTATATGACATATTAAATATCACTTGTGATATTAGTTAATGTCTAATATCACTTGTGATATTTTATAAATAAACAAGTATGTTTTTAAACTTTTAATATCATCTGAGATATTTCATTGATATGCATATTTTATATATGTTATCATCTGTGTTTTTTTTAAATTTTTTCTGGTGATATTAAAAAGTTAAAAAGTATACTTATTTGTTTACGAAATATCACAAGTGATATTAGACATTAGATATGTTTATGAAATATCATAAGTGATATTAGACATGTCATATAAATTAATGCAACACTTGTTTGCTTTTGAGAATATATCGAGTTTTTATTTTCATCGTTTGCTTCCTTTTTATTCATTTTGGTATTTGTAAATGACACTTGTTTATCACTTGTAATATAACATTATATCAAAGTTGAAAAATATTCATGGTCTGTCGTAGTCACTTTATAATAGTATCTCACGTGATGAGTAATAGAATGTGAAGTGAGTCACTTTAGAGTAATATCTCAGATATTATAGCCAGACATGAATGATGTCTACTTTTGCTTATTTTATTACTTTATCACCATGATATTATTCAAATGTAAAATACCAGAATTAACGTTACATTTATTGCTTTATCATATGTGATATTACTCATATATAGAATACCATAATTAGTGTCACGTTCTATTACTTTATCACATGGGATATTACTCTAAAGTGACTAAGACAGACTATTTAAATATTTTTCAACTTTGATACAATGTTATATCACAACCAAAATGAATAAAAAAGAAGCAAACTATGAAAATAAAACTCGACGGATTCTCAAAACCAAACAAGTGTTACATTGATTTATATGACATGTCTAATATCACTTGTGATATTTCATAAACATAGCTAATGTCTAATATCACTTGTGATAATATATACAAAGCAATAATATATCACATGTGATATTAAAGGTTAAAAAACATACTTATTTCATTTTGAAATATCAAAGTGATATTAGACATTAACTATGTTAATGAAATATCAAAAGTGATATTCGATATGTTATATAATAAAACTTAACTAATAAACATTGTAAATTATCATAAACCTAAAATATCACAACTGATACAACTTTATTGTGGAGCAATCACAAAAACAAAACACATCAATTCAATTGCAATTCAAAAAAAATCAAAACATTTCTTAGGCTTGTCTAGTGCGATGAAATGCACAAAAATCATCTTGTAACTAAAAAGTATAAAATATTAGAAAACACATAGGTAATTAATATATATAAAAATATACAAAGCAATGAAATATCACAAGTGATATTAAAAGTTAAAAAACATATTTGTTTGTTTCTGAAATATCACAAGTGATATTAGACATCAACTAACCTTGACACATTTCTTGTGCTTGTCTATTGCGTTGAAAGGTATAAAAACCATTTTGTTCTTGAAAAGTATAAAAATATTAGAAAACACATAGGCATATCCAAAGTGTCTACTGTTAAACACTTCATGAATTTAAAAAACTAAAATGGCATATCCAAAGTGTCTACTAACAAATCCTACTAGCCAAATTCAATTCACACTTTTGTAAAAGTGCATATAACTACATATGGATTAAACACGCGCGTCCAACTGCAATTGAGATGTCTAGTCATAATATAAATCCTACAAAAATTACAAGGATATCCTCATTGGAAACACCATAATCCAAGTTATTTTAAATAAGCTTTGTCCCGGTCTCTATTCCCGAACATCCCCAGCTTGATCTCCCGGTGTTTGCCACGGCATGACCTTCATACATATCATGTCCCCATGCTGCATATGCTTAAACCTGTAGGATATTACAACAAAACCATGAAAACTAATCAATTAATTTCACAAGATCATGCCATTGATTCATACGCAGTGGCAAAAGACGTCAAAATAATTTACTACACAAAAAATGTAACTTACTTCAACCTTATTGTCATTACTCATTATATAAAAAGGTTTATACTGCCATAGTACGTAACACTACAATTAATAGCATTGTACGCAAGGAACTGCTATCCTCCTCTTCAACATGACCTCTGACCGCCGTAATTCAAAATACCAACATTCTTTTTCCTTACCAGATATGACACATTGGTACTACGCTATAATCGATTAAAACACCCAATTTTTTTAATTAGATTAGACCGCGTTAGTGGAACACACAATTAGAGAAAAGAAGGCAAATATTAGATGATAGCAAACTACAAGCAATCAGTAAGATTACAAGACATGACAACTTTAGAAGCTAAAAAAAGAAAACTTAAAAGGCACTATGACTATACACGATAACTGCATATAGAATACCTACAATGAATTTACATATTCATCATCAACCATGAAAACCGGAAACAAGTTAATGGAATACTTTAAGGGCAGACATATGGGAGAATAACAAACGAAGCTTGTGTTGTGTCATAGGAGACCTTTGCTTCCAGTTCCAACCTCATGATGATAAGATGATGTGGCCAAACGCGAACAAATCGAATCAAAACTAGCTTTCAGAAAAATGATTTACATACAATGTTTCTACATGTCATTGTGCTAAGTCATCACTTGCGACACCTATGCTTGATTTATCAACCAGTAGGACATTATAGCGTTGATAAACTCTGACACGATTCTCAGACCACCATTGTTCACCTTGTTTTTCACTAAATCGCTTTCGACTGCTTTCAAAAGGTTTAAATTACTCAGAATCTTTTTCCATTGAAGTGGGCTGACCAGAAACACTTCAAAAATTATATTTGTTTTAATTGATCCTATGTTTGGACAAATAGGTTGAAATAGCCTCCTATAGACAAATAGCAGTTATGCAGCTGAGTGTCTAGATGCTGGTTTTATCCGGCCTATCCTTGTACCCCTTAGTATCCACAACTTCCTGTTTGAGCTATCAAAGTTGAAGGCAGTTTTATTTATGACTAAAACAGAATTTTAAATCATAGGTAGAATTGTAATTTCATTATAATTGTTTAGTGAGTAAACCGGGATCTGATAGCCATATTCCTTTCATGGTAGGGGGACGCACAACTAAAACCTGCGTTAAAAGTTTTATGACTATGGGTATGATCTAAACTCACTACAATTGCTTATGTTTCGGAATACTTATAGGCATTGCCAGAACATAACAGTTTGTGAGTGATATTTAACAACTTACTGTTTCTAAGCCTTTAGTTAAAACCGTTCGCAAAATTAAGAATGTCATGAACATGAGTGCACTTTATTCAAATGCTGCACATGCATGTATCTGCTTAAACGAACTGAGAAAAAATGGTTAGTAGCAGACCTAAATTAGCATACCCTTTCACTGTAGTAGCGTCATATGTCACAGGGAACTGATACAGTACCCATTGTGTGTTGATGTCAACTCCAGATAACCAGCAACCAAATCCAGATCCAGGATGTGAATGGTACCAGCCAACCACCATCGCTGGTCTGTGACAATAAACAAAAAAAAAAGTCAGCTACTAGAAAGAAATGAAATCCTCTAGCAAAATAGATACTACATGTAACAAAGTTTCAACGTGTAAATATCGTTTCCCTATGTATACTCTCTTCAGAAACATCCATAAACGAAGGCAATGTGTATTTTCCGGTAACATGGTTCACTCCAGGTTATAAGCCATATTTTCGTAACACGGTTCAGAATCATACATTGGCCATTGCTATAAAATTATCAAAAACCATAGATAAGCTCTGATGAAGTTATGAGCCATAGTTCGAAGCCTAAAACAAGGTTATAGGCATCATCTTAATAGCAGGTAAATATCTTTATTAACTAAATCGTTCTTACAAACCTACCAACATTTTTTCATTCAATCAGAGTCACTAGTACAACTCATTTATAGTCACTAGTACAACTCATTTATTTTCTACAGATCATAAGATCCATGTTACTTCTTATTTGTTTTTCTAGACATTTTATCGAACACTTCGTATACAACTTCGTCTTATTTCTCCCAGGCGTTTTATCGAACGCTTGGTATGCATATGCACAATTCTATTAGACATTCTATCAAACGCTTGCATGTGCTTGTCATAAGTATCACTTACGCATTTTATAAAATACATACCGTGAATCCTATTTCATTGTACAACATATTAAAACTCAACAATACTATAGCAACTAATTCAAACTCATCATATAGAATATCGCAAACTGGTATCAAATTGTTAGAAAATTGAATTGAATGTATTTTATAACCGTTTAACACTAACCGAAACAAACACTTAATGTCTATTAAAACGGTTAATTGAACAAAAACTAGATGCAAATGTGATATCTCCTAAGTAGCAATTATGTTGGCGCGACTCAGTAGTGCTCGACGACGGTGGTGGTGCCTGGTTTTGGTGGTGATATGTAGATTGAAGTATTTAAATAATGTGGTTGTTCCTATGATGATGATCCTGAAGTAATCAGAATGATGATAACTGATTTTTGGAGGGAAAGGATGGGAGGAAAACACACACGAACTGTGTGTAAAAAAATAGGCTAATGGGAAAATAAAAAAAAAACTTTATACAGTTTGTGAAAAATAGGTTTAATAGTATTTAATCTTAGATTAATCCTCATCATCAGATCTAATTCAAATGGATGGTGAGGATTTGTCCCTTAGTATATGAGGAGAAACTGGTATGCAAGTGAACTTTTCTCTTTGTTTTTACCTTTTGAATTTACAATTTTGAAACATGTGTTTTAAAATTTTTCTTAATAAGTAAAAAAGTAAAGCAATGTTGAAAAAAAAAAACTTAATTTTAACTTTATAATTGATTAAGGGCCATCCACTATCGTGATTTATGAAAAAGTTTATAAAATTATGAAGAGGTCTAAAAATTTGTAAACCATAGTGAACATTCATTTCAAGCTTATGTGGCATGAAAAAGTCTAAGATATTAGACCTTTTCATAATTTAATGTACTTGAATTATGTGAGATTTTTATAAAACTTGAAAAGATTTATACATAGTGGAGATAAGTTTATAAAACTATATTGTTTTAAAATTAATGTCATAACACAATTATATAAAAAATTAAATGCTAGATATCTCACTAATGATGGTTGTCGATAGTTTACTCTTAATATGTTATCTTACTATCTTATAAAACAAATTGGTATCTCTCTCATCATTAATTTTTTAAGTAATTCAAGTTTTCATGCATAATGTACAAGCTTTAATGCATACAACAAATAAACAAAATATATTACATACACTCTTTAATGCAAACAACATACAAATAAAGAAACATATTATACCACTTTTTAATACACAATTAACAAACTTATTAAAACACCCCATTATTTTAAAATACGAATATTAATGCAATATGTACAATTAACTAATGCATAAACACACACTTATTGACTGATCAACACATTAAATATTATTCTTAAACCACATCTTAATCTATTAAACACACTAATTAATGTTATTTTTAAAACATCCCTAAAATGAAAAGTACAAATTATTAAAAACACACAAAACTTCATACAATTTATATGTTGATACATATAGTTTAATTAAAAACCGAAATAGACCAACGGGTTCAACCAGGAACATGAGTGGTCCCCGTTCGGCTAGCAAATAAAAATTATTCGAAAACGAACCGAATTTTCCGAAACCTATAAAAATGAGTGAATCGGGCCTGATCGGGATCAATTTCTTTTTGTTTTTCTCCGGTTAATCACAGGGTACCCGCCGCCGCATCGCGCGGGTACCCTGCTAGTTATATAGTAACTTTTAAAAGCCCCGTTACTCTCACACTAATTCATCTAACCCGTAACATATACGGAGTAACAACTGTGATAACGCAACATTATAACTAAAAATATGAAGACGATGATTTAACCCGTAAGTTCTCTTAAATAATTATTAATAATAATATATACGAGAATATACAAATGGGAGACATGGATTTTTTAATCAACTAATGAGAGAGTTAGATTTTGACAAATCAAGACTCTAATTACCTAATTGAAATCAATTTTGGCTTTAATTTGGTTAATTTATCTGAAGAATTTCATCCAACCAAATCTATCTATTATATAAAAAAAGCTTTATAAGAATTCATTTTTAAGCATAAATTGTAAAAAAATAACACCTGCCCCAGCAAAAATAAAAGGCTCCCCTTCAATCTAGCCTCCAGCATTTACTCCCTCACAAAACAAAAAAGAACCTTAAAAAATAACCGCCAGCCATTGATGGTTGATGCAACAATCCGATCAACTAAACGTAAATCAAAACCATCAATGATGAATGAACAATGGAGAAGATCATAAAACCCCCAAAATCAAGTCTTCAGAAAACCATCAATGATCAATGATCGAAGAATTCATTTGGAGGAACTTCTTTTGGTCAAAAGAAATAAGATCTTAAACCCCAAACATGGTTGTGTATAAAATAAATTTGGGGTTTATGTAATGATAAGAAAAAATCGAACACTAAATTAAGGTAAATAATTTTGGTTAAATTAAATATTGTAAACTCGTTTTCTTATAAAATCATTAGTATAACACATGTTCATATTTGATTATTAATTTTAATTTGTGTTAAATATTGTAATTAAGAGCTATTAGAGGTTTCATTTTTCAGAACATTAAAAAATAAAAAATTCAACAATTTGATTGGTACTTATTAATTATGGAAAAATACCCTTTAAACGATTGATGATGCAGAGAAGAAGAAACGAACATAAACGATAAGGGGGTTTTTGATGTTGGATTTAGATTATCTTTTGCATTTTCTGATTCTTTTGTGGTTTTTAATTACATTAATTTTGAGGGTTTTGATTCAGAATTGTATGTTTTATTGAAATTAGGATTGAAGGCGTGTATCAAGGAAATTCATCATCCAATAGAGGTAATTTCTCAATTTAAGGTTTAAACCTTTGTATGACATGCGGTGGTATTGGGTTTATCTTTACTGAATCTATTGGTATGGTTATATTGTATTATATACTTTTTCAGGCTGGAGATGCTTGAAATTTTAAGAGCTATTCAACCCATACGTCTTTGATTTTAAGAGCGATTCAACTCATATCGTTATCATCATTATTATACCACTTCAATTCCTTTTGAAACAAAATATGAATGATTGTTCGTTTGTCAAAAGTGGGTAGGAGCTCCTTTTGCAACAATGCTCCATAGCCATCGATCATGATTCTCTCATACGTGTGACATCATTCTCCGGTTTGTGTTAGTTATAATTTCATCCACTTCTAATATCAGGCAAGTAAAATACTCATCCATTGTTCTTCAGGTAAAACACTCTATCCTCAAAATTAGTATATGATGTACCTCAAATGGGATTACGTTCGCCTTTTACCAGTGCGCTTCTTTGTCACATGTTAATGGGATATAGGTTATATCGATACAATTTGTAGGCTCCAAGAAGATTTGGAAACTTGACCCATTTACTCTGTAATTTGATGCTATATTTTGAGGTATAATATATTTGTAGACTTCCATGTGGCCTCTTGAAAGAAGTGGTTCTAAATTCTAGGTTTTTGTTTATCTATGATTCAAGATTAAATTTATATCGTCATTAAAACTTATAATTTGTTTACAACAAAAGAGGACCAGCCTAACCTGCAAAGATTATGAACCAATGACAAAGCCGACACGTTTGTTTTTGGAAGTTTTTTGCTATTTATGAAGGTATTTAGCCACTGAAGCTACTTTTGGATATCACTTATAAATTAAGAGACTTCGTCTTTCATGTTAGTTTTTTTAACTCATCTAATTGCAGTTTTACCCAGCCTTTTGACTGCACCTGTCAAGTAAGTGCATGTATTATCAACTTTCTTTAAATACTTAAACTAAGTTACATAAAATTCCAAAACATTTGGTTGACCTTTGTTCACTTTTTGGTTGAATAACATTTGCAGGATCTTAAGCAGAAAGGGAAAAGGAAGCTAGATTTCCACCTACGCAGGTAAATTACTCTAACCCACCAAATAGGTTGGTAGTCAATACTAAAAAGTAGTTTACGTAATTCATGTATCAAGGCTAAATTCATCAAATATCATGACTAAATTCAAAGTTGCACCACTTAAAACAATAGGATTCTAAGTATGACTTGAAGACATGAAATGTACATGGTAAATTTCGCGAACCCATGTGGTTAGGATGTTTTACTGTAAATCACAACTTTGTATCTCATATTAATTTTCTACCTTTGTTTATTTCAAATATGTCCTACTAATATATTGTGAAGTTATCAAATGCATACAACTGCCATTGGAGATAATATTGTGTTTATTTTTCCATATATACGTGGTGTACACAGTTTAAATATTTTTTTCATATATATAGTGCACAAGGCCACTTTCCGAATCATATGATTTGAATTATGTTTTGTTGTTATTCGTATATAATGAATCGAAGAGGCGAAGGTATTGTTGTTGTGAAAATGGATTAACCTATTTTGTGTTTGTTTAGGATGTGATGAGGTTAAGGCATGTAGCGTTGTCGATGAGGGATTACCATGTGGAACTAATGAGATGTCGATTGAAAACGGTAAGGTTTGGTTATTGCTTTGGTCAAATAACAGCGGTTTTCTATATTACCAAAAAATTGGTCTAAAGTTGTAAAGTCAATTTGACTAATATTGAATCTTTGCTTTATGTGGTCTTTCGAGAATAAAACAAAATTATATGCTTAAGACATTATTGATATGCTTGACATTTGTTGCAAGGTCCCCAATTTTGGTACTGTAAATGGTTGTTTTTGGCATAGGCTCCTTAACATTGTGAACCATATATATTACACTTCAATTCCATACCAACTTTTGAAAGTAAACCAAGAAAAAAGTGCCATGTTTTGTCAGAACTATCGATTTAGGACACGCATTACCCTGAGTTTAAAAGTGCCTAGGTACTGATTTTGGAGTTGATTTATGTGTTAGATATCAACTTTGAGTTTCAAAAAATAGCTCATCGTTGAGGAGTAGAACAACGCCTTTATCCAAACACCCCAATTGTTTTTTGTACAGTTGTCCCAACGCAAATTTTTTTCCCCGAATCATACAAAAAAAGAAAATATTAAAAATTAGTCCCGCCATAACGCATCGCCAAAAAAAAAATCCCCCGAAACGTAAAAAAAGATTATTCGGGAAAAAAATTGTCCCGCCGCAACGCGCAGATTCTTTTGCTTGTTTTTAACTAGGGATCGAAATAATTGATCAAGTTGTGTTATGAGACATTGCGAAAGAAAGAAAAAAAGAATACAAGAATGATATATGTTAAATTATACATAGTTTTGGTGTTTTGGATAGCATATTCATTATTTCGTATTGCAGATATTACGTGAGTTATTTTATTTCGTAACTAATTTGAAAGAAACGTTAAGAATTGATTTAAGAATTAAAAAGATATTAATAAAGAGTTAAATTGAGAGTTATTATATAGTTGAAGACAAGAGATCCAGCCAAACAAGTCCAACAAGTGCCAAAAATGCCTACTCCGCAAAAACTGGTCGGTCCGCTTAAATCGGTTAAAATTAGAAAACAAAGGTTCACATAAAAAGAAAAAGCCGGTTCACAGCAGAGTTGACTGCCTGTTGACCCGCCTTTATACTTGTGTTGACCCAGGTCTGACTCATTGACCCGCCACATACTTTGTTATCCCATTTTCATCACGCACATCATATACAAAACCAAAAAATCTACTTTTTTTAACATTAATTTTTAAACCCGATACCTCTTCGATGTATTTTAAAATGAACTATAAAGGTGTGTTTATTTGTAGAAAAATATATATTTAACGTTTTTATTTTGATTTATTTAGAAACTGGAAAAAAAAAACATTTTCCTTAGAAATGTACTATGAATTTAGAAAATAAGTTTAGATTATATATTTTTAAAGAAATTGAAAAATGTAAGGGGATGTAAAAGAAAATGGAAAGAAAATTATCAGGGTCAGTTTGGTTAGTCGTAATTGACTGATAAAAGAATGTAATGGAATGTACATGGTAATTGAATGAGTTATTACTCTTCTATTAACCTATTTGTCGCAATTCAATTCCCGAATACATCAATTCCTCGAATTTCTTGTCGGTGATTTTGCGTCACCATATGATTTAAGTGTAATGGATTGACTTGGTTGACCAATGTGTAATCATGATAAATGTTTGTATGTTTGGCAAGTTAGTATTTGGCCAATGCTCTCTTAATGATTTTCATGGATCTGTTCTTGAAATGTGAATTATGTAATGCATATGAAACATTTCAAATGTTTCATAGTGAATAATTTCTTGTGTGGCCTAGATACGGTGGCATGTTAA
>BQNB010022123.1:14125-62259 GCA_026074375.1 Tanacetum coccineum | reverse complement strand
CTCTTCTCTTTTCTCTCTTTTTCTCTCTAATAATATGGATACTTTTCTTTTCCATTTTACCAAGCCTTCGGATCATTGTTCGAAGGGTGAATCTATACTAACACTTTCAATAATACAATTGCTTGTGAGGTAATTTCCAAGTGGAAGCCTGGATTGAAAGATGATACGGATGTTCGGTCAGATGTGTATGTGCTCAGCAATGGTTGTAGAAAATGCAATGAGGAAAACGATGGCTATTACTGGGAGTATACACCAGGTATGTTCATACATCTATTTCTCTATATAGATAATATTTTTTTCTTGCGGATGCAAGGCTGAGATCTAAGCTACCAAGGGTTTGCTAGATAAAGCAAAAGGAAATGTACTTGGTTTGGAGATCGTCAGGGATCAAAGTGGTAATACTTTGAGGGTGTCACAGTCCAGGTTTTACAACGGGAAGTTGGTACAGACTTTGTTGGATGGACACTCCATACTGTCGTTGGAGGGTAGTCTATCAGGGGATCGTGATGTGGAAAATAACGGTAAGTGGTCATGTATGTATACGGTTGGAAGCCAGGAGTATCAGATGGTCTACACGAGACTTAACATAGCATCTACAGATGTGGGTATGTTGGGTAAGTTTGATAGTGGATTACAGACAAACGTACAGGTTTTTGTAGATTTTGACTACGCCATAGGAAGATCGATCACTGTCATAGGTAGATAAATCACAGGGTACGGGTTGATGATACTAGGATGTGCAGGAAGCTTAAAAGCTAATTTGCAGCACATGGAGGCTTTGTCAACAACTGAAGCAGGATATATGACGTTTACTAAGGCTTGGAAGAAGGAAAAATATGGAAAAAGGTACTCTTGACAGAGTCAAGATATGAGCTAAGGTTAGTAGCAGGTATTGCTACTAGTGCCTTGGTAAAAGGCGGTTCCTGGTCTGAGGTTCCAGCACATGTCAAGGTTGTTGCGTATCGGTATTGACTAATAGTGATACTAAGGTGGAAATTATTAGATATAGTATTCACTTTAGTCAATAGGTTAGGAGGTTTAGTGTAAAGTTAGCTCTAATTATAGCCATATTATAGTTGTTGGGTTTCTTTACGGCCCAAGCCCATCCTCCCCCTCATCTCTATAAAAAAGTAAGAGAGGAAGGGTTTTATGCTTTATTCTTTCCAACCTATTTGTTCTCTCTCCTCGTCTTTATAAAAGGAGGTGATAGGGGGAGGGGTTTTGTACTTCATTCTTTTCTTTACTCAATAAACATGTAATATTAAGGGTTATATTCTTGTGCATCTTTTCTTTTTCTGTCATACATAATCTGCTGGGTTGTGTTCGTCTTCAAGATCGGATTTATTCTGCACTAGTAACCAGGTTGTAGGGTGATCAAATCTTACACAAATTCTTCATCATAATAGCCTCCGACTGGATTTCCTTCCAAATCCAGTACTAGGACTCCACCATATTTCGTGAGATGTGGCATATATTGTAGGTGTTTGAGTGTAAATGCAAATATTTTATGAACAAATAAGTAAGCTTGTGTATATTTAAAATAAGCCGAATAGTCCTGCACATTACACAAAAATTATCGATATATGGTTAAAATGTAAAGTACGTGATTTTTATACAAACAATATATGTAGAAATTGATGTTCAAAGAAAATATATGTAGAAATTGGAATACCTATTGTTGTCCAATCCAATAATGTCCATCTCCATCGTTTCGTATGTTGTCTGGTAGACAAGGTAAGTTTTTGGCGAAAACAATGAGAGATCCCTTTTTATCACCTTGTAAGTAGTATCTATGACACCTCACCCTGCAATAACATTCATCTTATAAATCATCATAGTAAAACTTGTAAATGTATTTTGTTGACACACCTCACCCTGCAATAACATTTATTTATCATGTTTTGGTCATTGTAATTTTATCTGTACATCTAAACCGGTATGGTTTTGTGTCACAAAACCAACTTATAATGACTTGTGTACATAAAAATGTATGTTAGCGTATAAATGACGTGATTGTGTTTTTGTAAAGAACTTAGAGTAAATATATATAACGATTTTATTTTAGTTATGTTTTGTCTTTGATGCACCTTTCTTGTATTTATATAGAATACTTAGGTGATGTTTGTTGCACCTACGTTCCGGTTAGTCTTATGTTGATAAAAACCCAATTTGTGAAAGGGCTAAAGATGGCAATATTACATAAAGGTTTCACAGAAGATAATAAAGTCTTGCTCTGGCGAGAGTTCGATTTCGTTAGCAAAGTGTATGTCCCGAACTATCACTTTGGTTTGTTTTGTTGACGGGTCATAGCTCAATACTCTACCATGTGGTATACCCTCCATAAGCTCGTTCAACGCATCAAGTAAGCCGTATTTATATGTTGCATCAATGAAATACAACATACCATCTTTCGCAACAACTACACAATCAGCCAACCCGATCTTTATGCCCTCAGCCTCATTTGTTAATACCTCTACTTGGCCATCTTTACTAACCTTAAGTAGCCCCTGCAAGCAAATAGTAGGCACGTACTTCTTATCTCATGAATGCTACAACATATTCTTTTTTTCCTTTAAATGATGAGTTTAAGAAAAGAAAAAAGTTTCTAAAGAAACATGAACAAATGGTTTTATTTGGCGTGCCAAACTTTTATTCATCTTAGTATATACATTTCATATGAATAACATACACATACTGTACTAAATTTGTGTTAATAAATCTCAACTCAGTATAAAGACTATATTTATTATAATCATTTCATCTTTTATGAACCTCTTTGATAAATTTCCTTTTTATTTGAGTAATAATTTTTACTCTAACGGCAAAAAGATATGACTGAATAAACTAGTGAGACTCGAGAAATTAAATTCCCCCAAAAACACCTGAAACTATGATTGAATAAGCAAGGAAGTACCTTAAATGCATCCGCAAGAAAGACATTACCAAATTGATCAATCGCAAGTCCGAGAGGCCGGCCTCATGTATGAACCTAATTTTTAACAACAGAATCAGCAACAAAGTCGTTTAAAGTGACTCGCTTGATCCACCCGTCAAGACAACCCATGTACACAACCCAGACTTTGGTTCATAGAGGATATCCTCAGCCCCAATCAACTGACCCACCCCAATCTTTTCCACACCAGGAAGACTCCCCGCATTCTTCCTAGCTGCTACAAACATGGTTTCACCAATCTCATGCATTGGATATGCTACTGTCTCGAACGTATCTAGTTGGACAACAAGCATGGCTAAAGGGGTGTTTGTTTCGGCTTATATGGGAGCTTATGAGCTTATTTGATTTCGGCTTATATTTCATAAGCCCTAATTTTTTGTCTTATTTTGAGATTTTTGGGCTTATATTAGTTTATCATATCGTAATAAACTTATATAAGTCCACACATCTCAAAATAAGGCAGAAAATTGGGGCTTATTAAATATAAGCTGAAATCATATAAGCTCCTAAGCTCCCATATAAGCTGAAACAAACACCCCCTAATGCAATAGTACCCAATGTGAAAAACGCAAACCCTGGAGCCCATTATTAGTTGATATATTTAGATGATTTATCAAATCATTAGCTATATGATATGATTAGTATCAATTCTTATCCGTATGATAGGATGAGTCACAATTAAGATTAGTATCAATCTTTATCCAGTATTCTTGTTGATAGGCTCAAGCCTCTACTTTGTAAATCTATATAAGTCATAAGCATTTGAATGAAATGGATAAGGAAAACCAATTACCTTTAATATGGTATCAGATCAAAAACCGATCCTCTCCTAATTTCTCTCTAAAAAAATCAACCCTCTTCCTAAAGTTCTTTCTATCTCTCTCGACATCTCAAATCATCTCCAATTGTATTTTTTCTATCTTTTCTTCACCTAAATCTTCAAATCTAGCAGCCATTGCTACTTTATTTGGTTTCATATCAAATAAAATCAATAGTTTAATCGATTGGTTAAGAAAGAAGGTGTATCACATCACTTTATTTCAATATGTTCACCTATACCCTAGCCCAATATATGGCCCACAAGACTAATGTTGCTCAACAGTTTACACCACAAAAGCATTACAGATTATCGCATCCTGGTCAAGGTATACTCGGTTCCACTCCGGCTATTTATGTATCCCAACCTACTACTCTACCAAGTGCGTTTAGCATTATGCCGTCACAAGACCCGACTTGGCACATGGATACATGTGCCTCTTCTCATTTAAATTTTAATGCAAGTAATTTAAGTACCATTTTTGATAAAGGCTTATTTCCATCTGTTCACATTAGTGATGGCAAGTCTATTCCCGTTACCAACACCGGCCATAACATTATTCCTTCCTATCATCACCCTCTTCATCTTCATAATGTTCTTGTAACCCCCAATATAATTAA
Organism: Tanacetum coccineum; assembly: GCA_026074375.1. Classification (NCBI taxonomy): domain Eukaryota; kingdom Viridiplantae; phylum Streptophyta; class Magnoliopsida; order Asterales; family Asteraceae; genus Tanacetum; species Tanacetum coccineum. Next base: position 57,869 of record BQNB010022123.1, on the reverse strand, counting down.
AAATCTCATTTCTGTTCGTCAGTTCACTAGGGACAACAATTGTACCATTGAATTTGACGCCTTTGGTTTTTCTGTAAAGGATTACTTGACTCGTCATATCCTTCTTCGATGTGATAGTTCAGTCGATCTCTATCCAGTTACCAAGCCGTCAACTCCTCCTATTTCTTTTCTCTTGACAAGTGCTTCTACGTGGCATCAACGCCTCGGACATCCGGGTGATCAAGTGCTACGTTCACTTGTCTCTAGTCGTTTTATTTCATGTAACAAAGAAAAGTCTTCACATATTTGTCACGCTTGCCAACTTAGAAAACATGTGAAGCTTCCCTTTCATAGTTCAACTTCCATTGTTAAACATTGTTTCGATATTATACATTCTGATTTATGGACATCACCCATTGTTAGCTCTAGTGGTTTTAAATATTATGTCTTATTTCTTGATCATTTCTCTCATTTTCTATGGATTTATCCTCTTCGTTTTAAATCTGACATGTTTGATAAATTTTTGCATTTTCGCAACAATGTTAAAAATCAATTTAAATGTGAAATTAAAATCTTCTAATGTGATCATGGCGGTGACTTCGATAATAACCGACTCCATACCCTTTTTGCTAAAAATGGCATCCAATTTAGATTCTATTGCCTAAAAACCTCCTAACAAAATGGCAAGGCAGAGCGAATGATACGAAAAATTAATAATACCATTCGTACTATTCTCTTTCAAGCACACCTCCCCCTTACTTTTTGGGTCAAAGCCCTCCATATGGCCACCTATCTCCTAAATCTTTTACCTTATACCGCAATCCATAACGATATACCTTTCATACGCCTTTTCAACAAACCACCTGATCACTCGTACCTTCTCATCTTTGGGTGTCTATGTTACCCTCATCTTTACTCACCTCATAAACTTGCCCCAAGTGCCACACCATGTATTTTTTTACGATATCCCGCCTATCATCGTGGTTTTCGTTGCCTTAACCTCGAGACAAACAAAATTATTCTCTCTCTGACACATCACCTTTGATGAAACACAATTCCCTTACAAATCTAGGACACCGTCCTCGCCAACTTCTTACACCTTCCTCGATACTTAACCTTCCCCCTCCTCACTTCTCTTGCATCCGAACTTCCTAATTATTCCACAAACATCCCACACCAAACGAGCAGCCCAACTGCTCCACCAAATACCGATCCAAATCAAAATCCTACTTACACCAGCCCAAATTCACCAGGCCCAACTTTCCCCACCAACCAGCCCACTAGTCACGAACCACATAACACCCAAACCCAAACCCAAAACAGTTCGCTGCCACCATCCATATTCGATCCACCAAATCTACAAACCAGTACCGGCCCTATAAAACCCCGTGTTTTAGGGTCATTTATGATGCCAATAAATTCACTATGTATTTTTAGTATTGTACGCGTTTGCTTTTAAATCGTAAACGTTAAGTTAAATCGCGTAAGCTAAAAATAATCGTTCAATGTAAACGGGCATCAAACAATTAAATGTTTACATCAAGCAAGTGTTAAGTAATTATTTTGAGGATAATTATTAACTTTATTTATTTTATTTTTATTGGTTGAATAAAGTGTTTACGTTTCGCGATAAAATACGTTTAGGCATACCCGGAACCACCAAAACTTTTCTACGCTTCAACAAATATCCACGATTATACCCAATACTCAAAAATTACAAAAATATATCATACATATACATACAAAACCGGATATGGGTGGATAGATACAAAGAAATATCTACAAAACACACTTCCTTAGTTTCATGAGATGTTCTCAACTATTAGGGAACCAAGACTTCTTTTTCCTTACTTGCTCTAATAGTGAATTGGACCAAGACCAAAAAGAGTTCATGTTCACTCTTTGACTAGCTCATATCATACATATAGGATCCATTCTAGTAGAAGTAAACACTCAAGTCATTACACTTAACAAAAACCAACCCATACCCTCTTTTTCTCTCTTTAAAGGCCACGACAACAAACACCCCTTTTAAATAACCCATTCCTTGATTTTCTAAGACCATACAAGCACTCATACATCATTCCTATGATAACCTAAGGTCTTTGCAAGGATTGGTTAAGCATTTACAAGTGTTGAAGCAAGAAAGGGAAGCTAGAGTTTCACTTGGTTAATTAGGGTTTTCTTGGTTGTGAAAGCTTAGGTTTGTAATCTAAACAAGGGTTTAGATTGTGTTGACCATCATCACACTACATACTAAGGTTATCTAAAAGCCCTAATCATTTCATAATTATGATTTTATGTGTATATATGTTCTATGTAGTAAAATCACCATTAGGATACTTTCGAACATGTAAAATGGATTTTTACTTGTGATTAGGGTTTTGTACACTTTTACATATGTTATGATGTTGATAATATCATGTTATAATGAGATTATAAGTCTTGTACACTCTTGGTTTATGTATAAAAAGTTTATGTACAAACTTGTTAATTTAGGGTTTACTTAATAACTTGTAATTAAAAGTTACATAATAAGTTGTGATTTAAAGGTGTTATTAAGGACTTGATACTATGGACTCTTGGACAAAATATGGACATTATTATATGTAACACATATGATAAATAAGGCTATAAAGGGTTGTGGTAATTTACTAGGTTGAAAAGTACATAAAACAAGTTATATAAATAAGTATACATATTGATTTCAAAGGGGCTGTTTTGGTTCGTGTATGGTGACAGCCATATTATGTTTTATAAAGATAGTACACCTCATGACGATTCCAAATATGTAAAGAACTCGAAAAACCGCCTTATAACGAAAAAGATACGGCAAATCTACGTTTTACGTTAATTAAACGCGTTATAAAAGAGATTTTATAAAAACAAGTTATAAAATACTTCAAATATATAAAGTTTATTATTTTTCACAGATAGCACTTAATTTTAGGATTCTAAAACAATTCAGACCATAATTTTTTAATTAATAACGAAGAAGTTATGAATTACGCGAGATTATATACTTAAATGTATAAAAATACTTTTATAAAACTATTTTTATAAAAGTTACTGTTCATCTCAGATTTATACATTTTGAAAACATCATTAATATGATAGAACTTTTAATAACAAAGACGTGCTCGAAAGAATCGCTAAAAACGGAGCTATAACGAATAAAATACGACATTTACGGGTTTTACGACAACTAAATCTATAAAAATAATTTTATAAACTGTTATGAACAGTAAAAGTACTGTTCACCAGTAGGTCAAAAATATGAAAATGTAATATTTTGATAACTCGTCTTAATACGAAAGCGTGGACATAAGAAACGTAAGAAACGGGCTTAAAACGAAGAAATTACTAATTAAATAATTCTAAACCGTTTAACTTTATAATACGATTTCACAAACGAAACAATTAGATAGGTGATGTAGCTATTATAAGGAATTATAATAAGGTAGTTGTTATTACACGTGCTTAGTGCTATATACGAACCTAATTAGATAAGTTGCATTCGATCATTACCGCTAAGTGAAGCAATTTCTGTGATTATTTGATACGTTCACTCAAGGTGAGTTCATTAGCCACGGTTTTACGTGATTTTGTTTTACCCAAGTTACTTTGGGGTGATAAACATTCATTGTTTTATCAATCGGACACAGAGGATACTTTTACTTTATGATTACATGTTGAGCCTAAGTAGCGATAACCCTAGTTGAGCCCCATTATCATGAACTGTCCAATTACTGTTGTGAGCGGCGAATTGAGTTATAGAATATATCTATATGAATTGATACCCCATCCCCGTTCGGGTTATTTAATCTATCACAGGACAAACGAAACTATACCATGACGAATACAAAGGATGTTGCGGGTTAGTAAACATCAACATGGGCATATGTAGCCAATTTATATTGTATTCATTCATAGTCGAGCTCAGATGTCATGAGCTTAGAGCAACGTAATTACATTAAATGAATGTCTGCATCTGTTGCTATTATCATACACTTTTGGGAAATCTTGTGGTCCTACACTATAAGATTTATCAAACTATGAAATCACCAACATTATTGTTGACGTTTTTAAAGCAATAATTTTTCAGGAACTGTCATAAGCACGATGTGCAAGGGATACAATGTGTGTTTTGATTTTGATATCATGCATTTAAATATTTTGTCGCATTACATTTTTGTATATCTGTTATGGGGCTACGAAATCTTTGTATTTTAGAACAAGTTGAAACAATTAAAGCTTCGGGCTTCATGTAACACCAATACTTTGTCAATCCAATGTATCATGTTTTAAACCGCGACTTTGGCGTTCTATATATAATTCTTTGTGTTATTGATCATTGAAGTAACCAACCAACCCCCACCTTATGTCCACCGCGACCCAATATTTGGGTGTTTACAGATTGGTATCAAGAGCCAAGGTTATAGAGAACCAGGTCAAATGTTTTTTCTGGACTATAACCGTTTTTAAACATTGCATTCATACAAAGTGATTTTCACGGGACATACATACATACATACACACATACATACACACATACATACACACATGCATACACACACATACATACATACATACATACATACATACATACATACATACATACATACATACATACATACATACATACATACATACATACACTAGTTGTTGCATTAGTTGATTAGACTAGATGCATTCATGATTGATATACATGTTATGATATTAATGTATATTAAAATAAGTGTCTTATATTAAATACTAATATAAGCTATTTTGGATTTTCAGATACAGTCATGTCGAATTCTAAGGATTCCACGGTTACATACACTGCTGTTTCCAACCCATTTAGAGGGTTATCAAATATTGGATCCCCAGGAGTTGTTGGACCTGAGCACGAGGGACTACCCTGGATGCTAGATAACCCATATGTGCAGGTCGCTTTACAGGCCCCCCCATCACCAGACTACATACCTGGCCCCGAGGAGCCACAGTCACCACCTCCACCAGACTTTGTTCCAGAGATTGTTTATCCAGAGTTTATGCCACCGAAGGACGAGATAATCCCAGTTGAGGAGCAGCCACTGCCTGTTGCTAACTCACCTACTGCTGATTCACCAGGCTATATTCCCGAGTCCAATCCTGAGGAGGATCCGGAGGAGGATGACGACAAGGACCCTGAGGAGGATCCTGCCGATTATCCAGCTGACGGAGGAGACGATGGCGATGATGAGGATGTGCCATCTGATGATGATGAGGATGAGGAGGTTGATATTGAGGCTGATGACGAGGAGGAGGAGGAGCACCCAGCTCATGCCGACTCTACAGCTGTTGCTTTACCAGCTGTTGATCAGGCCGCATCTGCTGAGGAAACTAAGCCGTTTGAGACCGACAAGTCTGCGGCCACCCCACCACCACATCCTGCATACCGCGTTACTGCTAGGATATCCATCAGAGATGAGACACCGATATCACTTCATCCTAGGGAAGAGGTTGAGAGACTTCTTGCTATGCCTACTCCACCTTCATCACCCCTTTCCCTATGGTCACCACCACTTCCCCAGATACCTTCTCCACCACTACCCCCGATACTATCACCACTACCAGTATCACCATCACTACCTCAGATTTCCTTACCACCACTACCAGTATCATCACCAATACCTGTGTTATCTCCATCACTACCTGCTAGTCCTATTTGTCCGTTGGGCTATCAAGCTGTGATGATCAGGCTGAGAGCTGAGGCTGCATCTACTTCCCATTCACTACCATTACCACCACCCATCATACTCTCCCACACCAGACCAGATGCACCATCATCAGGGATACCACCTTTGCATTTACTCTCTACTGACCCTAGAGCAGACAGGCCCGAGGTTACCTTACCACCTCGGAAGAGGTTAGGTATCGCTCTTGGTCCTAGGTACGAGATTAGAGAGAGCTCGTCTGCTATTGCTGCTAGACCGGCTGGAGGTCTTAAGGCATACTATGGTTTTGTTGCCACTATAGATAGGGAGATTAGGCGTGATCTAGAGAGAGATGTTGGATATGGGATCACCGACTCTTGGGATGAGATAGTTGAGGCCACGCAAGGGACACTAGTAGTTACCGATGTGGCAGAGTTTAGCCAGAGGATGACAGAGTTTGAGACTAGGGTTAGGCAGGACACAGATGAGATATACACGAGGTTGGATGATGAGTAAACTGAGCGACAGATGATGGTTAGTCAGCTCAACATGTTGTATAGGGATAGGCATGCACATGCACGTACTGCTAGACTCATGCAGGCGGAGGCTAAGATATATCGAGAGGCTTGGGGACGATCTATGGATGTGAGTGACCTTGTGCGTACAAAGGTTATGTCATTACATACTCAGGTGGTAGCACAGCAGGCAATGATTACAGAGCTACAGGCAGCAGACCGCAGGAGGCACGCGGTGATTACAAAGATGCTGGCGGCAGATCACATGAGACAGAAGCAGTTCATAGAGGCACCAAAGCTGCTGAAGTGACTTCAGACTTAGATGACAGAGTTCGAGAGACAGCAGGGACCCGCCAAAGGTCCTACACAGCGAGATGCACCAGAGGAGGCTGGTAGCAGTTCCTAGATTTTGTTATGGCTAGTTATTTTGTATAGCCTACTAATTATTACGGGTGACTCCCAGCTAGTATGGCTTTAGATTGTATATATTCTTTTATCTTGTAACCTAATCGTTGTGATCATTTTGTATCTGAACCAATCATGTATGTTTTCCAATTGTATATGGAATGGTGGTATTATGTCATGTCTGTAATCGAATTTATTATGAATGAATGTCGATTTAGCTACACCATTGTTAATTTTAATTTAGTTGTGCATTTCACTGTGTGATGTGATCTCATTTTACTTATTGGGTATATGTCATGTCATGGTTATAATTTTATGAAATCTAACGTGTATTATATTTTCTTGTGCTTTGAAGAAAATGGCACCAAAGAGAAGGACCACGAGGTTAAACCCAGAAACAACACCGGCCGCAACAGCCACCACCACTACCACTATCACTAATGCCCAACTTCATGCAATGATTGACCAAGGCGTTACTACCGTTTTGGCAGCACGTGATGCAAACACGAATGGCGTCGACAACCACAATTCAGGAACAGGTGCTAGGAGAAATGAGCGAGCCACTCGTGAGTGCACTTACCCAGACTTCATGAAGTGCCAACCTCTAAATTTCAAAGGCACAGAAGGAGTTGTCGAATTGACTCAATGGATTGAGAAAATGGAAATTGTGTTCCGCATAAGCAACTGTTCTGTGGAAAACCAAATCAAGTTCTCCACTTGTACTCTTCTGGGAAATGCTCTAACATGGTGGAACTCCCACGTTAGGACTGTTGGTAATGACATTGCTTATGCAATGACTTGGACTGAACAAAAGAAGAAAATGACTGACAAGTACTGCCTAAGGACAGAGATTAAGAAACTCAAAGTCGAACTGTGGGAATTGAAAGTGAAAGGTACCGATGTGATAGGGTACAACCAACGTTTTCAGGAACTGGCACTGCTGTGTGGTAGAATATTTCCTGAAGAATCTGACAAGATTGAGAAATATGTCGGTGGCTTACCCGACATGATCCACGAAAGTGTAATAGCATCTAAGCCTAAGACAATGCAAGAGGCAACTGAAATGGCAATCGAAGTGATGGATAAGCGAATCCGTACTTTTGCTGACCGTCAGACAGAGAACAAGAGAAAGCAAGATAATAACCAACAACCACAACAACAACACCAAAACAAGAGGTAGAACACCGACATGGCTTATGATGCATGGACTGTTAAGAAGAAACAATATGGGGGATCTAAACCCCTATGCTCAAAATGCAATTATCACCACGATGGTTCGTGTGCTCTCAAATGCCACAAATGCAACAAAGTTGGTCATTTTGCCCGTGACTGTAGGAGTATGGCAAGTGCCAATAATGCTAACAACCAAAAGGGCACTGGGTCGGGTCAGAAGCCTACTTGCTATGAGTGTGGAGTTTAGGGACATTTTAAGAGGGAATGTCCAAATCTGAAAAACAACAACAACCGTGGTAACCAAGTTGGAGGTGGCAACGCTCTAGCCAAGGTGTATGCGGTAGGGCATGCAGGGACAAACCCAGACTCCAACGTCGTGACGGGTACGTTCCTTCTAAACAACCGATATGCTTCTATCTTATTCGATACTGGTGCCGATAGAAGTTTTGTATCCACTGCATTTAGCTCCCAAATTGATATCACATCGACTGCATTAGATCACTATTATGACGTTGAACTAGCCGACGGGAGAATAATTAGGTTGAACACTATCCTTAGGGGTTCTACATTAAATATCCTGAACTACCCATTCAACATAGACTTAATCCCCGTAGAACTTGGTAGTTTCGACGCTATAATTGGTATGGATTGGTTGGTAAAGTACCAAGCAATCATTGTGTGTGCCAAGAAGATTGTTTGTATCCCCTGGGGAAATGAAACATTAATTGTTCACGGTAACGGAAGCAACCAGGGACATGAGGCTCGTCTGCACATTATCTCGTACACCAAAACACAAGAATACATGCTAAAAGGATGTCTAGTCTTTTTGGAAAATGTTAATACAAAGGAGACATAAGACAAGTCAGAGAAGAAGCGACTTGAGTACGTACCAATCATTTGGGATTTTCCTGATGTATTCCCTAAGGACTTGCCGGGTCTTCCTCCGACTCGACAAGTAGAATTTCAAATCGATTTGATACCTGGTGCTGCACCAGTAGCTCGGGCGCCTTATCGATTGGCATCTTCTGAAATGAAAGAGTTGTCGGAGCAACTAAAAGAACTATCTGATAAAGGCTTTATAAGACCTAGTTCCTCACCCTAGGGAGCTTCGGTCTTGTTTGTCAAGAAGAAGGACAGGTCGTTTCGAATGTGCATTGATTACCCTAATTTGAATAAACTGACGGTGAAGAACCGTTATCCGCTCCCAAGAATTAATGATTTATTTGATCAGCTTCAAGGGTCGAGTGTCTACTCAAAGATCGACCTAAGGTCGGGTTATCACCAACTGAGGGTTCAAGAAGAAGACATTCCGAAGACCGCTTTCAGAACTCGTTACGGCCATTATGAATTTCAAGTTATGCCATTTGGTTTGACAAACGCACCTGCCGTGTTCATATACCTTATGAATCGGGTGTGCAAACCATATCTGGATAAATTTGTAATTGTCTTTATTGACGATATTCTGATATATTCAAAGAATAAGCAAGAACACGAAGAGCACCTTAAGTTAATCTTAGAGTTGCTTAAGAAAGAGGAGTTGTATGCTAAATTTTCCAAGTGTGAATTTTGGATTCCTAAAGTACAGTTCCTCGGTCACGTGATTGACATCCAGGGTATTCACGTGGACCCTACCAAGATCGAATCCATTAATGATTAGGGATCTCCTAAGTCACCAACAGAGATTCGTCAATTTTTAGGTCTTGTTGGGTATTATCGAAGATTTATCGAAGGATTTTCGAAGATTGCCAAACCAACGACCAAGCTCACTCAGAAGAAGGTCAAGTTTGAGTAGGGTGACAAACAAGAAACAGCGTTCTAATTGTTGAAGCAGAAGTTGTGTAGTGCACCAATTTTGGCTTTACTTGAAGGAAGCGAAGATTTTATCGTATACTGCGATGCTTCGATCAAAGGTTTGGGCACTGTGTTGATGAAAAGAGAGAAGGTGATTGCTTATGCATCACGCTAACTGAAAATTCATAAGAAGAACTATACGACTCATGATTGGGAACTTGGAGCGGTAGTGTTTTCTCTAAAACTCTAGAGACACTATTTGTACGGAACCAAGTGTACGGTGTTCACGGATCACAAAAGTCTACAACACATTCTTAATCAAAAGGAGCTGAATATGAGGCAGCGTCGTTGGTTAGAATTGCTTAGTGATTACGATTGCGAGATTCGTTATCACCCAGGGAAAGCAAATGTTGTCGCTGACGCCTTGAGCAGGAAGGAACGAGAGCCACCATTAAGGGTTCGAGCCTTAGTCATGACTATAGGTTTGAATCTCCCCAAACAAATTTTGGATGCTCAAACTGAAGCACGGAAACCAGAGAACATCAAGAACGAAGATGTTGGAGGCATGTTGGTTGAAAATTCTAAAGATCCGGAGAAGCTTAGGACGGAAAAGTTGGAACCCCGCGCGGATGGAACTCTATGTCTAAACGGCAGGAGTTGGTTGCCATGCTATGGTGATTTGAGGACTGTGATCATGCACGAGTCCCACAAGTCAAAGTATTCTATCCATCCGGGTTCTAAAAAGATGTACCAAGACATGAAAAAGCTATATTGGTGGCCCAATATAAAGGCAAACATCGCCACCTATGTTAGCAAATGTTTGACTTGTGCCAAGGTCAAGGTAGAACATCAAAGGACATCAGGATTGTTGGTACAACCTGATATACCTCAATGGAAGTGGGACAACATCACTATGGATTTTTTCACGAAGCTTCCTAAGTTGTCACAAGGCTACGACACCATTTGGGTGATTGTTGACCGACTCACTAAGTCCGCAATCTTTGTACCGATGAGAGAGACTGATCCGATGGATAAACTTGCAAGAATGTACCTAAAGGAGGTGGTCATAAGGCATGGAATACCTCTCTCGATTATTTGTGATCGTGACCCTAGGTTCGCCTTAAATTTCTAGAGGTCACTTCAGAATGCTTTGGGTACTAGTCTGGATATGAGTACTGCGTACCATCCACAAACAGACGGGCAAAGCGAGAGGACTATTTAAACTCTCGAGGATATGTTGTGTGCTTGTGCAATCGACTTTGGAAAGGGTTGGGTTAACCATTTGCCATTAGTCGAGTTCTCATATAACAATTGCTATCACGCTAGCATCAAAGCCACACCATTTGAAGCACTTTACGGTCGAAAGTGTCGTTCACCTATTTGTTGGGCCGAGGTTAGAGAAGTTCAACTTACTGGTCCAGAAATAGTGCAAGAAACAACTGAGAAGATCGTTCAAATCAAGCAAAGAATGCAAGTTGCTCATGATCGACAAAAGAGTTACGCGGATCTAAAGCGTAAACCGATGGAATTTCAGGTTAGGGATAAAGTTATGCTTAAAGTTTCACCTTGGAAAGGGGTCGAACGTTTTGGCAAAAGGGGAAGTTGAACCCTAGGTACGTTAGACCATTCAAGGTGTTGGAAAAGGTTGGATCTGTTGCATACAAGCTTGAGCTTCCACAAGAGCTGAGCAAGGTACACAATACGTTACATGTATCCAACTTAAAAAAAGTGCTATGCCGACGAACCATTAGCCGTTCCATTGGATGGATTTCACATTGATGACAAGCTTCAATTTGTCGAGGAGCAGGTAGAAATCATGGACCGTGAAGTTAAACGGTTGAAGCGAAGCCGCATTCCAATAATCAAGGTTCGATGGAACTCCAGGAGAGGTCCTGAGTTCACATGGGAACACGAAGACCAATTCTGGAAGAAATATCCACACCTCTTCACAAAGACCACACCGTCATCAAGTGCCATGTCTTAATCCTTGAGGACAAGGCTAACTTAACGGGGGGAGACTATAACACCCCGTGTTTTAGGGTCATTTACGACGCTAATAAATTCACTATGTATTTTTAGTATTGTACGCGTTTGCTTTTAAATCGTAAACGTTAAGTTAAATCGCGTAAGCTAAAAATAATCGTTCAATGTAAATGGACATCAAACAATTAAATGTTTACATCAAGCAAGTGTTAAGTAATTATTTTGAGGATAATTATTAACTTTATTCATTTTATTTTTATTGGTTGCGTAAAGTGTTTACGTTTCGCTATAAAATACGTTTAGGCATACCCGGAACCACAAAAACTTTTCTACGCTTCAACAAATACCCACGATTATACCTAATACTCAAAAATTACAAAAATATATCATACATATACATACAAAACCGGATATGGGTGGATAGATACAAAGAAATATCTACAAAACACACTTCCTTAGTTTTAGGAGATGTTCTCAACTATTAGGGAACCAAGACTTCTTTGTCCTTACTTGCTCTAATAGTGAATTGGAGCAAGACCAAAAAGACTTCATGTTCACTATTTGTCTAGCTCATATCATACATATAGGATCCATTCTAGTAGAAGTAAACACACAAGTCATTACACTTAACAAAAACCAACTCATACCCTCTTTTTCTCTCTTTGAAGGCCACGGCAACAAACACCCCTTTTAAATAATCCATAGCTTGATTTTTTAAGACCATACAAGCACTTATACATCATTCCTATGATAACCTAAGGTGTTTGAAAGGATTGTGTAGGATCCCTAATTCACACAAACATGTATAGATCTAGAGAGATCTAGAGAGAGAAAGTTAGATAGAGAGAATGGTTGAGAGAAAATAAGAAAAACACACTAAAGAGTGTGTGTAAAATGAGTAACTTGCTTACCTCTTCCAAAGTTAGAAGAGGTATTTATAGTTCTTACAAAACACCGGGTATTAGTACCCGGTTCGATACCGAAAGTCATACGTTTAACTAATAAACTATGAGCTATAATGAACAGTAAAATACATGGGGTGACCGAGTCTTTTTCTAATATCTAACAATCTCCCCCTAAGGGAGGTCACCCCTAAAAATACTAAACTTAAGCTCTTCAATCTTCAGATTGATCTTGTGTATAGCTCGTAAACGTTTGATTTCATTGATCTATATCTTGTGAATCTGAAGCAGTGAACTTTAGACTTTTAGGCTTTAGCTTGACTTGTATGTGATTTTTGAGCTTGTTTGAGATCATCATCCAATCATAATCTCTAATCATCATCTTGTGATCTTTTTCCTTCCTGTGAACTTGTGTCATTCGGAATGATATGCTCACACTTTTCTTGATCTTAAAAGCTTGAATATTCAGAGTTGCGGAAGCTTTAAAATAGATACTTGAGCTTTCATGATATCTTTGAATGTGTCGTTTGAGTATGAGCACGCGGTTATGAACTTGATTATACTGGAACAGGGTATCTCCATCTCCATCTTTAAATGTTCCTGTAATAAAAAAGGTAGCAATAAAGAGAAAATTGATTTGTAAAATTAATCGATGCGATACTATGCAAAAGAGTTTTGTAACACATCGAAAGATTTATTTGTTTTCCAAAGTCCAATAACCATCAATTCGTATACTGGAACAAGTTTGATTCATGCAGAATCACACCGTTGTTGCTTCCCAGTTGTTACAAGTTTGATCCATTAAGGATCTCACAAGTCACCTATAATGAGCTTGTTTGATGTTGGCTCAAGCAGGATTTCCATCTTCATTGTGATTACTTTCGTATCACTCGGATGTTCTGGCAAAATCACAAGGATAATGCGTAGGACTCTTATGATAAAACTTGTAATCATAGTGTGTGAATAACCAGTAAATTGGAATAGTGTCCTAATGAGATTAATTGATGATCTCTTGGCTCTAGACTCAAAAGTGTATTTTGATTTTAGTGATCGGAGGCTGGAGCTATCTGCCACCTTTTTAATACCGACTTACTCGGAGTGAGAGAGTCAGTAGATTACGTGTTTAGTCTCCGTGAGAAATGAAACAAAAATCTTTTAAGAGATTCTGAGTGGCTTGGGAGGGTTGTGCATTGCATCACTGGGTCCATGATGTCAGTCTTCAATGTCAGCAATCATCTTAGTGATTCTGACAGCATATGTATTGACACGGTTTCTGCCTAAGTGTATGGAGGGATTCTTTCTTTACACCCTTTATCCGTATAATTCTTTTTCATTCTTCAACCCCTTCAGTGCTTACCGAGACTTCATTACTAGAACCTTGTTGGGTTTATTCCAGTACTATCTCTATCTCAATCGGCACTATTCCCTTATTCTTACATTTACTCCTTTTTATCATACCTAAGGACTTCTATACTAACTAGTGGATTGTCCCTGGGTAGATCCTTCCGGTTCTGACAGAATCATGGGAACGAGTACCTAACCATACCATCCTTATAACTTCGATAAAAGTAAATACGTGGTTAGTCTTTTGGTACAGTTCACCTTCCCATAAAACCACTTTCAAAAACTCAATTAGGTACTTATGATATAACTATCAAAGTGTTTAGTACCCGATTGTTTTTGCTTTTCAGAAACGCTCCCCCTCAACATGTGCATCGGTATTCGAAAATGTTTAGCACATGGGGTTGGAGTACACACTTGAGTAATATGATCACATTACATATTTTAATCACATTTTCTCCCCTTATCAAAAATTTCAAATCATTTGACATTTTGGATATCAATTGATTTAAATATGTTATAAAAAATTGGGAGAAAAGTGTGCCAATTATTCACAAGCCGTGTTTGGAACATATTAATGCTCCCCCTCAATCGTTGAGGGATATATAAGATAGTGCTGAGTACAATAATTTGAAAGATTTTGAATTTTCTAAGAAATTCTTGAAAATTTGTACTCAAGCACTATTTATATTAGCCTATATTTAAGTCTACACTACACATTTATATATTCACAAGATTATGTATGAGACAGGACCTGGAAATGTTCAAACCGAAAATGACACAGTCATTTTGTCCATGTTAGCAGTCTGTAGTCCGTCTCGATACTCTCCTTTTGGAAGTTGTCTTAGCTTCCCCTTGAACCAGCAATCCTTTCTTGAGTAGATTCAAAGCCTTCTTACAATCCGCATTAAGAAGACTTGAAGTCTAACGCCAAAATCTTCGAAGTACACAATTACACATGTTTATCTTAATCCCTTTACACTCTTTTCCTAAATAAGTTTCATTACAAAAATAAAAGATTTTGGTGTATAATCACCTATAGGGGGCCGGATTTAAGAGATAAGGAGGGGGAACAAAATATTTTTTTTCCATTTTTAAAATTGCATAAAAATACTTACTAAAACCTTTTAATGCTTATCCCTTAAAATAGGTTCTTTTAACAAAGGAAAGTAAATATACAAAATAATCAAATTACAAGATATATTTTTTTTAAATGGCCGGCCATATATGTATATATATATATATATATATATATATATATATATATATATATATATATATATATATATATATATATATATATATATATATATATATAATATTTTTTTTAAACAAATACCTTATGTTATATCCTTATAATTTCCAAAAATTATAACCTAAGGTTTCAATCTCAATTGCTTATTAATAAACTTTAGGTTATATTCAAAATTACCAATATGAAATAAAATTCAAATTTTTAGGTTTTACAGCTTTATTGGGTTTAAGCTTAAGTGTAAGCTTGTGTTCATCATCCTACACATCTCCAAGGTTCATTTAAACCCTAAACATTTTCATTATTCATTTACATATGTTTACATATTTGTTTTACATGTTAATCACCACCTAGGTTGTTTTTATGATTTATGAAACATTGTAACATCATGAGATTCGAATTTATATACACATGTAGTGAAATAATATTTAAAATGAAAGTACACACTTTATATAAGTGTTCAATAATTTATATGTTTAGTTTATAAATTAACTTGTGTTGAAAGTTTTATTCACAAAGTTTATGTACAAATATTATGAGGACACTTTATCTTGGTCATAAAATGATGGATAATAATTAGTAGACTTAAAAATATACTAATAACATTATATTAGTGATATTAGAGGATTTGTAATATATAAAACATGTTAAAGTTTATAAACCTATTTAATTTGAATGACAAACCTAATTGATGATTTTGATATCATTTACTTGAAGGATGATTTTACAAACCTAATCGATGATTTTGATATTATTTACCTGAAAGATGATTTTTCAAACCTAATTGATGATTTTGATATCATTTACCTGAAGGATGATTTTACAAACCTAATCGATGATTTTGATATTATTTACCTGAAAGATGATTTTTCAAACCTAATTGATGATTTTGATATCATATACCTGAAGGATGATTTTACAAACCTAATCGATGATTTTGATATTATTTACCTGAAAGATGATTTTTCAAACCTAATTGATGATTTTGAAATCATTTACCTGAAGGATGATTTTACAAGCCTAATCGACGATTTTCATATTTTTTTATACAAATACTTAGACACTCATTTAACAAAAATGATTTAAATATCATTTCGACTTTTATAAATTAAACAAAGACAATTAGATGGTGATGTAGCTATATAAAAATTATATATGGTATTAGTTATTCAAAGTACTTAGTACTCATACGATCTATAATTAATTAGGTTGCATTCGGATTTAACAAATACGATTTAAATATCATTTCAACTTTTAAAATTAAACAAGAACTATTAGGTGGTGATGTAACTATATAACATGTGATATTTTATTTATATAAAATACTATTATACTCATACGACTACAAAATTAATTAGGTTGCATTGGATTGCCGAGACGATTTACTTATTTGATTTAGATAATCAAATCATTCACTTAGGTGAGTTCATAGCATGTTTACTATATCAATGAATTTATATTCTTTGGGGTAAGAAAACATGCATTGTTTTACAAATTGGACGCAAGTGTACATTTTATTATGATTACGTGTTTGCCTAAGTAGCGATAACCCTCTGAGCCCATTATCATGAACTGTCAATTACTTTGTGTGAGAGCGAATATTATAAATAGATCTATTTGGGATTGACATCCCTGTTCGGATGAGTAGCACTCACTGTGTCAGTTTGCCAGACAACGGACGTATACCATGTCAGATTTGGGATGTTGCGGGTTAGAACATCATCAAGGGCAATGTTGGCAATTTATATTGCAATTCATACATGTCGAGCTTCAGTGTCATGAGCTTAGGGAAATGTAATTACATTTTGTGTTGTTTGCACCTGTTTCATTATCACGGGGGAAATCTTGCGGTCCTACATTTTATTTACATAAACCTATGAATTCACCAACTTTATGTTAACATTTTAAAGCATGTTTTCTCAGGTCAATGAAGCACGAGGTGCTAAGGATACATTGGGGATACTCTTTTGGGGAGTCATGCATAAAAGATTTGGAGTCATTACATCTTGGGATATTTATTATGATCTAAAATTATTGTTATCAAATGTTGAACAATTTAAGCCGTTGTGCTTTGTATTAAACAATTTTAATAAATTCAATGTATCATATTTTAAACGACTCTTTTAGAGGTCATTGTCATATCTTGTGCTATTGATCTATGAAGTAACGCTCCCAGACACATTATTCCGCTACAACCCTATTTGGGGGTGTTACATAGTGGATAGCTTAATGTGAGATAGGCTACGAAGTATTATTAATAGGTGGGCATGATAATTTAACTTACCTTTTTATGGTTTTATACTAGAGTAATATTTTGTGAACATCCTATCAAATCAAATACAAAAGTATCGGAGGTGGATGCTTGCACATCCTAGCCCTTTAAGATAAATGTACGCGATTTTTCGTGTTTATGTAGAAGTCAACATATAGAAATTATATCTTAGTGCAGGATTGTTGGTAACAATAATGAGATAGTGAATTAGATTTGAAGAACATATTGAAACTTGCAGAGAATTTAAAACACTCCTTTAAATTATCTGATACATATTGTTGTTGAGTAGGACTCAGAGTGCCCAACTTGCAGCTCAAGAAGGAAGAAGTGCATCAACATTTTAAGAGCCTGCAGAACGTTGGCGAAAGAATTAACGAAGATGAGGTTCACAGCTCCTAAAATTCTCACATTTAAAGTAATATTTTTTTTATTAATGAATGTATAAAAAGTATTAAAATATAAGAGATTGACTCTTTATGTGATTTGCGTCTGGTTCATAACAGGAGGGAAGCTCTGAAGCAAGGTATTTTGTGTCTCGGCTAATTCCTGCACACAAAGACCCTCCATATGAGCAAGTAAGTTTCACCATATTATACGTTGTTGTGCTGAATTCGCATGACTCCTCTAGATTTTTCTGCTGAAAAATTGCAAATGATATGGATTCTCAATCCATATATCGATAGCCGTGTCAATATAGGTTATGCTTTTTCTCTATTGGGTAAACTGGGTAGAATGTGTAAAAAGGCCAAGATGAAAACCGGTTGAACAACTGAAAAGGGTCGGAAATCACATAAGTGTGCTTACACTGAATAAAACCTCTTAAATTATTGTATTTCAAAAGTTAGATTGTCATTCTACCAATGCGTTATATTTTATTGCCAAGACGTCAAATGAATAAAAGTTAATAGTTATAAGGGAAAGAAGTTAAAACTGATAAGCGGGCTAAACATCATCTGTAGTGTATTAGTGAATGTAGTGTATTGTATTATTCTAATTTGTTGGCTAAGTTTTCGTATTATAGAAGGCCTTAGATATCTTTTATTTGTTTTCATTCTCCTAAAAATATCACTTATGAATTTTAATCTTGATGTATAATGGTATAGTTATCTAATATATACAATTATTAGGCTGTGTTTGCATGTCGGTTTTTTAACCCGGTCTTTTAACCTATTCACTCTCTCATACTCTCACATGATCTGGGTATTTACTCCATATCTCTCTCATACAGCACAGTTGTACCTCACTCTCATCTCACATCACTCTCATCTCACTCACATCTCCATTCTAAATTCCAGTAGCACAACACGTGTTGACACCATATGCATTTGAATATTGATTCATCATCTTGCTGGTATCAAAATAATTATCAAAAAATCACTCACCCAAAACACACACATACAATACCACTGGCGTTTTTGGTTTTCCGGTGAAGCAAAACACACACACACACACACACATACTGAATCACAACCATCACCGCCACTTCCAGAATCACCACCATTTTTTCTCCGCCCACACACAACACCCACACATAACACCCCCACCCCCTTTTTTCTTCGACATCTTCCACCAAAATTAATAACCCTAAATCTCAAAAATGGGTTCCTCGAATCAAGCTGATGTACAACACAAATAGCTGATTTTTTATGAACAAGTAAGTGGTAAAAAACTATACCCGTTATTTACCTTATGCTAATTTTTAGTTTTTTGTAATAAAGATAGAATTTTGATTTGTTGATGATTTTAATATATAGATAAAGTTTTGATTTTTAATGTGATATTTTGAGATTTTTTTGTGGGATTTCGATTTTAGGTTAGAAGATAAGCATGTTGTAGAAGATAAGCTGGTGGTTTGGATGAGTCATGGAACTAAAAATGGTTTCATTGTTCAGGGTGATTTGTGGTAAATGCATGTTCCAGAAATTTCAGTCTCCTCACTTCTTCCAGGTAAAAAAAATAATTCAGCGTTTGGAATTTTAGGTATGGGGCTGTTGTTATGTTATGTTTGAAAAAAAAGCTTCTCATCGTGAACTTTCGTATTAAATTGTTAAAGTTGTATGAATTATGTCTATGAGAATATGCCAAACATAACAATTCATACCCTTTACTTGACGAAACTTGCCTATTGCGTTGGTCATTACGTTGTGCTTCATGTAATGTTGGTTTACATATCAAATAATATGTACCGTTCGATGTGAAGTTCATATCTCTGTATTGCTTTATAACAAGCTATTATTTATCTCTATTGTTTCATCAACACATGGTAATTTATCATTTTCATATCAACGTATTGAAGGCTTGAAGCTATTTTCTTGCGCATAGATATCAGATTATATTAACACCCTTTTGTATTGTGACAGATGAATGTAGAAAAGCTTCAGAAGATGGCTGGTGTTGTCCGCACCGGTGGGGACGGTAGCGTTAGAAGCTATCCTTTTCTCTCACGCTTATAAGATACACCTGTATAATTTAGCTCAAGTTATACGAAACTTGCCTATTTGAGCTGTTATTCTATCTTGGTAAGAGCTTATATCTTACGTGTATATGCAACAACTTGAACAAACATATTTTAGCAGTGTTATTCTCATTTGTAGGAGTATATCAATCCCAAACAGCTCTTAAGCAATATTTTATTGGTGTGTATGAAGCTACGGTCATATGCCATTTTCATCAAGGCCTAAGAGCACGTATAAAGTTCACTCATCTTCTCCATACACCCATCGGTATGCTAACTACTTAATTATCGGAATTACACATACCTGTACGTCTGTGTTCAAAACTTAGATGGGCTTATTACTATTATAAGTAAGTTAATTTGATAGCCAATTTAGCTAAAAAAACATATTTGACTTTGAACCTAGATATAAATTGATTACTTTTGGCATGAACTCGGCTCACAATGAGAAGGTTTGGTTTTTTTGTTGTTAATTCGGTTTTTGTGTATCAAAATATAGTAAAATATAAGTATGCGCCTCCCCAACGCGAGGCGTGCGCTTTCTCCCTGTCGCTTTACGTTTTGGCTGTTTGTATGTTGTTTGCAGCCATTGTGTCTGTCAAGGTAACTATTTTTCAATGCAATTAAGCACTCTAAAGAATGAGGATTCTGAAATTACTTATTTTAAGTGTATGTTTACTGCTGTTTTCAAAACTGATGTCAGCTAATGAATGTTACGCAAGCGGTGTTTGGGATTGCTTATTTGTCCACATTATTTTCTAACTTTTTAAAGGCAAAAATTATTATAACTTTTGTTATTTCTGTAAGAAACGAGAACAAGAGTAGATTTATTTTTTTGATTGTGTATGTTAAATATGAACCTGCAAATGTATGTAAAAACGAGATTGCATGTTTTTTAATGTGATTTTCGTGGAATATTGTTGTTGCACGCAGATAAAAAGGCAATCTAACTCCCCTATCCATTATTATTTTTGTCCACGTTATATCATTTTTGACCAAATGCGTGTTTAAAAAAGTTTGCATCTCTCAGTTCCAAGTTTTCTTTATCTAAGTAGTGGTTTATTTGATAAATGTGGGTTAAGAAAATTGGTGAAGGTTATCCGTAAACGAAAAAAAAATGCAAGTTAAGTCCTCTTCAAAAGTAATATATAAGTGGTTTGAATTTGCAATTTTGAAACTAATTATAGCGTTGTTGAAGTTTGAAGTTGCAATGCGCATTTACTAATGTATAAATAACAGACTCTGCTTCTCATTATTTGATATTTTGCTTCCCAAATAATTCTCTTTTGGGTCCTTAGCCTTTTGGCGCTTATCTTTTTGATTTGGGTTTCTCTATTAAAACGTAAATGATTAGGTAAAATAATTGAAACCAATTTTTTTTTTGGAACAATGAGTCACCGAGGGTCTGGAGTCGTTGTTAATTCTAAGACTTGATTTTTGTGACGGGAAATATGGAACGAAGGTATGCTATAAAGGTACTGTGAATACGCTTAATTGATCTATTTCAAAAAGAAGTGTCCATTTTAACCCATTTACATATAAATGGGTTGAAACGGACCATCTTGATGACCCAACCCAAAACTGAACAACCATCTGCAAACACTGTATTTAGCCATTCTATGCAGAACTTCGAGTGCTCATCAAGTAGTGACAAGCAAATAGTACGGCAAAAGAAAACACACGAGCTCTGAAGTGCATCATCAAGTTGATTCCAGGAGTGTACCTGCGTGTGTGTCGACTGGTCGTTCAGACATGACTGTCGCTATCATTGGTGATGCATCACCGAGTTTTAATGTTGTACCTGCTGCAAACAAAGACACTGAAGCACACGGTGAGTGTTGTTCTTTTACCTGAAATGTTTTTACAGTGCACTTTACTGGTCTTAGTAGCAGATTTAGCTTTTGGGTATTTATTTACCATCATTTGCAGATATGGTTTTCAACCAGTCTGTGCACGAACAACTTGGCATGCCTTTTTTGGTGACTCATGCTTCTCCAGAACTTTTTGACTCCTCATCAAGTTTTGTCAAGCGTAAAAGAACACCAGAAGAAGACCCAATGACATCTCAAATGCACCCTGAAGCTAAATCAAAGAAGGTCAGAACGCGTCTTGGAACTGATCATAGAAACACAGTTGTAGTCATCAGTGACCCTGCATCACAGACTTTGGATACTAAACCCATTGCCACTACCAACGCTGCACCATACTGTGAGTATTGTTTGGTTTTCGTCAACAGTTTTTAAGAGGGTTGCGAAATGTCGTTTCTTCTATTTAATGTGTCCCTTTTCTTTTTCAGCAATGACAATGAGCGGGTCTACTAAACCAGGTTCTAGGCGACGTAAAGGGGGTGAAACAAAGCTCTAAACAAAGAGGTTGGGTTGTTCACTTCATTGATTTGTGTATACTATTGAATAATTTACGATATATTCATACTGTAGTAGAGAGCTAAACTAGGAAATCGATAAGCCTACAAGTCATGTCTTTCGGAGAAAGTCTTGAAACAGATGCTCTTATTCATTTACACTTATATAATAGTGATAATACACACTTAAAGTTAAATAGGTAGGAACTTGCTTATCATTGTACCAAACAAGCAGTTTAACTAAACAATCTCAAACATCCCTTATTTGCCTACTTATTGAAAATTAGGGGCATAGCAGTTTTTTCCAAAAACTATAAACTGCTATTTTTATTTATTTCATGGTGTGTTTGGATTAGGCTACTGTATAAAACACCCAAAATTAGACGACACTTTCTTAGAAATACAATGATTTTTTAGGTTAACCATACAAGTTGAAGTCAACATGTTATTATTACGTTTGAATCACCTCAACTCGAGATGTACTAAGAAGATTTCAAATCATGTTCACGTCACTTACGAAATATTTTTTTATACAATATCCTCTTTCTTGCATGATGGGAGTTACCGAGTTAGAGTTTGACTTTTGCTTAGTCAAATGAGTACTTGCTTTTGTAAGGTATCAACATCCTTTTTCTATCATTATTGTAATGATGCATATGTATCTAGATAATAGTTAATCTTCTACTCAGGTAATTGTTCATCCCAGTTAAGCTAAATGATTCAATTTAACATTATTTCATATGACCCCAAAAGTCAAACTATGCACATGTTTTTAATTTATGATGTGAAGTAGATTCTCATACAGAAATTCAAATGAATGCAAGGTGTTTTGCATATTTCGTGGAAGCTTTCTTGCGTTTTTGTGGTGAATGGCTCAGGTTGAAAAATGGACATTTGAACAACGTTGGAAACTCTCGAGCTACAAAACCTTTCTGACTGGGCCCGGCTCTTATTATGTTTTCTACGGTCCGTTTATTTGTATCAATTTTTACCCATGTGAGACTAAAATTTTGTATTTACTGTGCACTGTCTTAGTAGTTGATTTTAAATACATTTGTCATATGTTTCTTATTAGCAGCCCCTAAAGTAATCACGGCTAACCCAAAACGACGCCCGTTAACCGTCCTGCAGCGGAGCGCGAGCAAACCCCCTCATTGGTAGTAAATAAGAATAGGCAACCATCCCAATAAATATAAATGTGAACATGTTTGTACCCATGTGGGCTTCTGCCATAGATGCAAATACGATTCAAAGTTTTGTGTAATTCAAGGTAGATCAGATTGAATCCACCGAGTACTCTTGTTTAATTCGGTGTTAACTTTTTGTTAAAATCTGTTTAAGTCTTGTGCAAGTTCTATAGTTTATGAGTTGTAGGAATGAGAATTTTCGTGTGTATAAACACTAGATTTACAAGAACAAACAATTAAACTAACGATTGAAACATCGGATTAACAATAAAATGATTTACATGCATATTGATGTCGACAAGGTGTTAGAAATTATTAGTGATAATTTGGATGGTTTAGTTAGATCCCAAATATTTGTTGTTACAATGAGGACTTTAAGTCGTAAGTATAGGAGGAAGATGCACGGATCTAGTCCCTAGAACCGGCGCCTTGGTGTCGGGAAAGAACTCGAAGTCTGGTAGAGCCGTAATATCTCCAGCATCAGAAATGTTGACTGGATACCGAAGCAAGTGGCCAGGAAGATCTTGAACGAAAGTTGGGCTAGAGTACAATTTCCAGTTCTCATCTGCTATAGCATTTACCTTCCTAATACATTCTAGGCTTTCTGGATGTCGAAAGGCGTCGTCTATGTAATAAAGATGCTCTAGCCATAATGCTGTCCGGAACCCAAAGATAGCACCTCGAGCTGGCCACTGGGCTGCTATATGGTTCGGTTGGTAGCCACCGATTGCAATCTCAGTGTCCCGAGCCCCGTCCATTGATCTTTGATTGATGTTAGCAGACCCAATGATTATGTACTCATCATCAACTACAAGCAAGTTGTTAAATACAGTAGCTGTTAAAAACTTTATAGGGTGTGCTTTAATTCGGGATATGCTTATTTGTACTTATTTGCTTTTGTTCAAACAAATAAGTAGTTTCAAATGTTTTGATAAAAGTAATTTATTTTGCCACGCATATGTTCGTATATGTTAATTTTTATGTAGAATAAGCACTAAAAATAAGCAATCTGAAACAATTTACAAGATGGTTATTAATATAATATAAAAGAAGGTAATATAGTACTCACCGATCATCATTTTAGCATGAACGTAAATCATGAACCTTCGTGATTGTTGTGCTCTACTATAATCGGACTCTGGCTCAGGTTTCTCGGGTGGTTCATATTCGCCAGGTTTTTTGATCTCACGGTTCCCAAGGCAAAAGAAAGTCAAGTAGTCTCTAGGGTCGGCTTCGATCCCTGTGGCATGAATCTCGGACACAATATCTTTATACATCATTTCCATTGTTCGTTTTTGCCAATCTAAAATAGCCTGAACGGATCCACTTTCTGGAATTCCTTCGGGCCACATTGGAATCACTATGTACACGGAAAATCTCTCGTTTGCTTTGATTTTACTCACGATTTTAAGCGCGAGCTCCTTTGGTATGAGATTTAGAGCCCCGATGTCCTCAATTTTGAAATCAGTGCTTGTTTTCCAACTGTATGAGCTCCCAATAAAGTATTGATTTTCGATGTATATGAAGTTTTTTGCACGTCGTATGGCGTTAATATATGCATCTTGAATGCTACGATCAATCACATTATCTTTTCCCGTAACTAGACCTGCCATAGACGCTTCTTCAGGCTTTACAGGAAATCCCGACGCTGAACCTCCATCGATCGATCGAAACAATTGGACATTCCATGTGTCACGTTCTTCAGAAGGACCAATAGGTGTGGGGTGAGTTATGAACTTATCTAGTTCGGGTAGTGTAAATAGATATCGTGGTCCAACTTGTTTAGACCACCTTTGTTCGAAATTGTACAATACGTCCCAAGCAATCGGGCCTTCGAGTTTACAATGTATGTCATGCCACGGCTCTCTCGGCCCACCTTTCCTGATGGAGGCTCCCAAGAAATTAGGCTGGTGAAAATCGTCATGATGAACATCTTTCAAAGTCCGAAACAAAGAATGATCACGAGAATCATATCGACCGTCACATAGATCAATACCACCAACAAACCCAACAATCCGTCTCATTCCAGACGGATCTCCCGGATTGTTGCTATCTACAACAATCGTTTTCTGATGATGAGTAAACATAGTAGCAATTTGAATCCCTTGAACATAACTATTCTTATTTTCGGGTTCACGAGGGCATAAAAAACATTGAACCCTCGTGTTGCGAAAATAATCACCCGTTTCTTGATCATGTGTCGTCATCAGTCCGTCTTTTTTAAGTGCCTCAACCGATGTTCTATCGTCCCAAACTAGCATCAACACATTCACACCCTCATCAGCTTTTCGCTTCAATAACTCTCCTAATGTCACATCTCCGCCCGGTTTCGACCTTTGTGGGTCTCGAATCAACACGATTTTCGTATAGACCGACCACCCCGATATATAAATCAAATGTTTAGCATCATTAATCGCGTCGAATATGTCCTCCCAACATCTTTTCGGCTCATAATACCCTTCGGACTCTAAGTACGACGTAATGTTATTATCGACTATATGTGCATCGGGGTATAGCGTCACTTCACATCCTTCCCTTTGTCGAAAAAACGTGTAGGGTATCCCTCCAAATGTAGGACTTTTAATCCCTTGTGACCAATAACTATCTCTAGCAACACTAACATATTTCACTTTAACATGAATCCTTGAACGTCCTTGTATCGGGTTATGATTTTCGTCTAGTATTTCAAGCCATCGATCAACTTCGAACTCGTTAAAAATCTCCTCTACGGGGAGGCACGCTCGACCGATTAAAATAGCACCCACGGGATTGTCATACTTAACAGTAAATATAATGTTTGAAACATTGTGTGCACAATATATGTGAAATGATTCGTACCAACGAGGGTTGGATGCTTCATTTTCGATCATCCTGGTTCTCGCAACTCTCGCCTTTTCCAAGTCAACCGTAGCGTAAACTTTTGTACCCACGACCTGATAAAAGTTTTATTAGAAGTCGATATACGAATATTCTTTTTTTTCAAAGTTTTGAGTGTCGGGTTGTTTACCTCAGGGCTACAAAGTATCATTCTCTTGATTTGAGCCAAAAGCTTTTTCCCATTTCCTTTTCCCTGACTTGTTGGCTCCATGGAAAGAAATTAAAACATTAATAATAATGATAACGAAATAAATGGAGTATACATTTTTCATATGATAAAATATTAATATATAACACATTTGTGGACAAATCCACTGTCGTTTTGACAGTGGGTCACAGTGCTACAGTATCGGGCTCCTATTTTGGGCCAGCCCGATTTAGGTTGTTTTTTTTTTAATTTTATGCACAAAGTAGGAGGGAAAAAAATATTACAAAAGTTCTGATTTATTCAGATAAAAAAAATACCCGCGGAAACATCTTCGATACCTAATAACTTTAAAATAATCGATATGCTCACAAACGTACAACCCATTATATTAAAAAAAACCCATATAGCAAAAAAAAATAACACTTTAAACATGAGGCCCAACACATAAGCCATATAAAAAAAATTATTACTAATATACACATTTGTCGACAAACTAGCCTAAAATTCGCATAAAATCTGGCCCAAAAAAAAAGATATCGAACCGTCCCAAAAAAAGAAAATATTCGGGAAAAAATTAACCTGTCCCAACGCAAAAAAAAAAATTCCGAATCGTACAAAAGAAGGAAATATCCGGGAAAAAATTAGCCAAAAATAGCCTAAAATCTGGCACAAAGTAAAAAAAAAATACAAAACGGACCCTCACCTTTTAACTATTTACGATTTTCTTACACAAAAATTCCCATAAAAAAATTTACAAAGCCGTCCCAAAAAAAGAAAATATTCGGGAAAAAATTAGCCCGTCCCAACGCAATTTTTTTTTCCCCGAATCATAAAAAAAAGAAAATATTAAAAATTAGCCCCGTCATAACGCACCGCCCAAAAAAAACCCCCCGAAACATTAAAAAAAAATTATTCGAGAAAAAATTAGTCCCGCCGCAACGCGCGAGTTCTTTTACTTGTTTGTAACATTGTTGGCTCCATGGAAAGAAAGTAAACTACAATGACCCTAAACGCGCATGCATATCCAAACTGACAAAAATATGCTAAAGTCCATTAAAAAAAATAGATCAAGCCCGAGTGACCTGTGAGCTCAAACTCAGAACTGCATATTTGGGTTGACTAAATATTGGGCTAATTGGTATTTAAGTGGGCTAATGAGCTAATTAGTAGCTAAATGAGCTAATGGGCTAATTATTAGACTATTATTAAAAAATTATTTGTTGATTAAAATATTTGATACAACATTTAGCTGTGTTTAATATATAATGAGTAGGGATCAGTGAAAATTAAATTAAAATAAGAAGTGTTAAAAGTGACTATAACCACATATTTGAGATGCAACGACTTGATTTAGATATATTTTTATTAATTTAGATGCACACATTTGAGTTTCAAAAGCTAATTTGAAGTGTAAATGGTGCAAATTGATTTTTATGATTTCGGCACATGCAGAGGAACAAAATAAAAGAAAAATCATGAAATGCATCTAATACACAAATATCCATCTAATTAAAAGCTAGAAAACACATTATGATGCATTATAATGCATATAAGATTATAGAGATGTATCTAATTTAGGTCGGTGCATCTCAAATATGCAGTTATAGTTTCTTATCCTTCTTATTTTAAAATTAATCATAACTCTATAATTATATATATATAAATACTCGTATAAAACACAACTCAAATAACACCCTCCTAATATAACCCAAGTTACTTCCTAGGACCCACAAGTTTGATCTATTTTACACTACAAAAATAAAAAAAATAAAAAGTAAAAAGAAAACAATTACATCCGTTATGCATATGACAATGATGCTAACGTGAAGGCCCGATGGAGCTATAACACACATGACGACATTATATGCACCAACGATGGCCCTATAACGAGTTATCCGCCACTTCAAGTTAATGTAGGTTTGTGGTTATTGTTTGATCAACTATTTATAAAGTCACATACCTAAAAACGTTAATGGATTTGAACGCACATACGGACTCAGGCCTTATAATATATACCCTAATATAGTTCGGGTCAGATGAGAAAATTTTGATAGCTATTTTAAGAAGGGCACTTTGCAAATAGATACTTATGTATTTTAAAAGTTGACAATTATTTCTAGTTAGAAAAGGATAACTTTGGACGTGACGACTTAGTATTAACCAGTCAATTGCTCGTAGCCTTATTCTTAAATAATTTTTCCAATATAAACAAATATAAGCATGGGCGAAAGTTACAATCGAGAGGTCCGACTTTCATAATTTTTAGAAAATAAAATACAAATTGATCCGTTAGGAGGATAAATTAAATAATAACCAGTTTAAAAAAAATTGCACTACAATTTTTCTCGTTAAGGGCATGTACCCACCCGGCCCCCTTATGTCTCCGCCCATGTATATAAGTCAATTGAAGAAACACGTAATGTGTAAAAAGATTTGTACCTTGAAACACACTTTATAATCCCATCCCTTTTGTAATCTATCGACCTCAAAAATGGTTGCATGAATTGTCCCATGAAGCAAATGTGGAGCCATTTTGTCTCCTGTAAAAAGTAAACAAAGAAGTTATTTTGACGTCATTATGCATTGATATTGTAAAAGAGGATTGCAAAAGGAATATATAAGAATCAAACCTTAGAAATGAGTTTAGAAATGACCATATGCGCTAGTATTTATTCAAGATGCCAAATGAATGATTCTTTTTGGTCTCTGGGAAGAAAGAGATCGCTTTTTACGAATGTGTTTCATTACTTAAAACCCTACATATCTTTCCCCATGGATGTACTTGTGTGTAAGTTTTTGTCTATACAAATATCTTCATATATGCCCTTGTAATTTAGTATGTCACCTTTGGACACCCCTGCAAAACAACCAACGCTGCACAAAATTGTCATCCAATGACACATAAAAAGTTTCATCAAAAGTAAAAAAATATCACTAAAAGTAAAATGGTGTCACCAAAAATACAAAAAAAGTGTCATTAAAAAATCCATTTGCTTCTCTCAGTTGTAGGTAGAAGTCTAGTATCTAATGTGGATTTGAAAAAACTTTGCAAAAAAAAAGGTTTTGAAACGACTACCTTTTGTGTACCAAGTTCTTAATCAACCTGAAAACAACCTCAACAACATGGAAATAGGGCACAATCTTCAAAACATAGCTAGCAGTAAAGCTTGTTGCTCGTTTGCCTTCCATCACTATGTAAATAATAAGTTATTATAATTAAAAAAACATAAAAAGAATATTAATGGATAGATTGGACATGCAAATTGACTTCATGTTATGAAAAATATGAATTATGAAACAATTAATATCCAAAATCGTTCAAAGCCATGATCAAGGTTATAAATAGCGTGAGGCGTGGCGTGGCGTGGCGGCATGACCAAGCCTCACGCCTTTGCGAGCCATGACGAGTCATGACGTTTTTAAGGCGTGACTTAAAGCGGCACAAAATATGAAAATATTTATAAATTTATATATTTATATCATAATACAAATATATTGAGTTTACAAAAAGTGTCATACATAAGGAATAAAGTCAAGAAACTATCTTTGCATGTAATCTTTTTCATTTCTATATAAAAATACGATTTTTATCGCGTCTTATCACGTTTTTTCACTCTTATCTCACGCCAAGCCTTAAGCCCAAGCCTTGGTCTATTGCGTGGCGTGGAGGTCACGCCTCGCGCCTTTGCGAGGCCTTTGCGCGCCTTTTAGAACCATGGCCATGATAAAACTTCAAAATAAAACCACATAAGAAGTTAAGAGAACCCTAAAATCTTTAGATAAAAGAAAGATAGAAGCTCTTAAGTGTTCGATTAATTATTGTATAAAACTAAAGGTTAAATAATACCTACTTCACAATTTCGAATTTGTGTTTGCAGTTTCTTATTCTTGTGTTTTTGACATTGAAGAATCTAATACCAGCACGGAACAACCGTACTCATCAGTCAATGACTCAGGTGGGAAGCAAGCATTGTGTTTATCGTCGAACGTGTTGAATATGGGCCGAAAAACGCCCAAGTAGATAACGAATTATTCAAGCCTAGGTAAGGAGTATAAATAGACCCAACCACCCAAGTGGCTGGACACCGAATTCATTGTGTTCTTACCTGTAGGATCAATATCTAAGTCACACAAAGAAGATTACACACTAATCATAGAGAGAGAAAGTGGTTGGATACTTTCTAGAGAGAGAAACAAATACGAGTGTGTATATTGTGAAATGAACCAACACCCTCTTCATGTGTGGAGAGGTTATTTATATCCTTACATGGGTCGGTCAACCATAGATAGTCCATGCGTTGACCCGATTAGCTTACAACTTAATATATCGTGTAGACTACGAGCTAAACTATTAATAGGTGGAGTGACCGAGTCTTTTCTGTATTTCTAATAATCTCCCCCTAAGGGAGGTCACTCCAATTTACAACTGACTTAAACTTAGCATTCTACGAATGTTCTTCAGTCTTGCTCATAGTCTTGAATCTTTGTACTTTATCTTGTGTCATATGTAGTGATCTTTCATCTTGAGCTTGTTCCATCATGCTTGACAAACAATGATCTTGAACTTCATGAGATCATACATCTTGTATCAATACTTATTGTAATACTTCGCCTTCTTGCGATCTTGTGTCTTTGGACCAACATGCTCATACTTTGTGTAGGTTCCCGATTAACACTTCACTTCACTTCATAACACGAATCAAGAACTAGAAATAAGAAAAGAGATAAAGGTTTAGAGAGAGAGAAGAAGAGAGAGAGTTGAGAGAGAAAAAAGATTTAGATTTAGGAAAAAAAGATATTATGAGAATTAGATTTTTCTTAGATATTTTCATAGGAAAATATCTATATATATATCCCTACGACGCGTGAGATATTTAACTAGGACCGACGGATCATGAGTAAACTTATTTCGGGTTGAAAACCCAGAAATCCATAACAATTGCACTAAAAATACCAAAACAGGATGGGCTAATTTTTCAGGTTAAAAAATTGTTTTTTCAGCAAATATGACCTCGATTTTTCTCTGTAAAAAACCCAAAAAAACCAATACAGATGCCCTAAATTACTATACTGAGGCCTAAAAAATCTTTTATATCCTGAATAAAAGTTGGGCATCTGGTTGGTTTTTGTGTTTTTTCTGTAATGATTTATGGGTTCATAGTTGCATGTAATTACCAATTTTTTGTCTGAAAAAATTAGGGCATCTGTTTGGTTTTTTTAAGGCATCTGTTTGGTTTTCTGAGTTTTTTAGGTTTTATAGCAAAATATGGTTTTCCCTAGAACCCATCCCTATATATATATATATATATATTTTTTTTAAATATAATATATATATATATATATATATATATATATATATATATAGTAGAAATTTATATTATATGTGATTTTGGTTAAGTTTTAACTAAAGTCCACTTAATTTTATGTTAGGCCAATGCTGGAATTCGGTTAGTGAGCTAAAAAACCACTAAAATACTACAAAAACACAAAAAACCGTAAATACCACAAATACCGCCCCCTTTCTTCTCCCCCCACCTTTCTACAACTTCTTCATCGGAAAACACCAACCGATATTGACCAAAACCGATTTTTTACCGATTAGTGAAAAAACATATCGGCTGACCGCCGATAAGCGATATATCGGCCGCTAAGGCCGATATTTACAAAACTGATTTAAAAGAGTAAAAAACCATTTTTATTATATTTTACTCATCTTCAAATTAACTCAACCCAAATTAACACGAACATGACTAACTTGATTTCAAATATGATCAGGTTTGGGTATGGAATTTTAACCTTCTCGATTAACAACTTTAGTGACGTATTTTTTTAATTTAAATAAACAACTAAGAAAAAATATAACAAAAAAAAAGTTTAGAATTTTTTTTTCAAGTAAATGAAAATGTCTCACTTTTTAGAGGCATTTTAATTCTCTCATTTTAGCAACTTGTCGAATTTAAAATCGTTCATTTGAGATAGAAACACAATATTTGAAGAAAAATAAGATGCAAATGCCATGAAATGCTCTTAATATATCCCAACCAAACGCACGCTAAAAGTAATAAGATAAACTTAAACAAATTAAATTATTTTTTTAGTAGTGGATAATTATTTTGAGCTATACTAAAAAAAGATAGATAATAAAATTGGGATGAAGAAAGTAATAAATTTAATACTCCATTCGTCCTAAAATTATTGTCCCCAAACAAAAACATACAGTTTAAAAAAGTGCATTTATAATTGTTTTATATTTTTTACTTTTTAACAGAATGACAGATTTATCTTTTAACTAATTAATTAAAGTATTTAAAGTTTGTAATAATAATTTCAAGTAAAGGTAATGTAGTAAACAAGACCAAACTTCCCTATTTATTTTTAGTAGTTGACAATTAAATTGAGACTTCACAAAAAGGCAAGGTTGCAAAAATCGCTAGGCGCTAGCTAGACGGTCGGGTACCGCCTAGGGATTAATTAGTTAGGCGGGGATTAATCAGATTGGACTTTTTATATATAAAATTATAAAATCTTGAAAATATAGGCTCGATCTGTCGGATTTAGCCGATTTTTGATCGACTTTTCCGTTTTATCCCTGATTTGGTCGATTTCTATCCGTAACCGAGTTGACTGATTTATCTGATTTTTATCCGATTTCGCCGATTCATGCCCGATTTGGCCGATTTTTATTCGATTAATCGGTATGTTGACCAATTTTGACCAAACCGATTAATAGCGTCGATTAGTGAAAATCAATGCGGTTAATCCCCGCCTAACGCCTAGGCGCCGATTAATCGGCCGCCTAGGCTGATTTTTGCAACACTGCAAAAAGGAAACGTGAACTATAAATTTGGGACAAATGGAGTATAAATAATTAATAGTAGGTTATATATAAATATGTTAATGAGATTAGTTTCTAAGTCATCCTAATTTTTCTATTAAATTTTTAGTCCCAATCATCTAATAACTTTGTCTATCGCAATTTTGTTAAATTTCTTGAAATGATCATTTATTTCACAAACTTGATTTACTAGTCCATGTAATGTTGCGTGAATTAAGTGTTTAGTTGTCTCTGCCTAGATTTAAACAGAAATTAGGCTAAGTGTTGAAGACTCGCTGATGAATATTATCGAGCAATGAAGGACTTGCTGAAGCATAGCTTCAACGAGCAACCTCAGACGTATTCAAGTCAGAGACATCGTCAAGGAATTTGAATATTAATTGAAGACATACTCATCAGCTGAGATGGATATCAGCTGATATGTAAATGGATAAAGCTCTTTATGGGCTGAAACAACCTCCCAGGGCATGGTATGAAACACTGTCCAAATTTCTTATTCAACACAAGTTTGTCAGAGGTACCATTGACAACACTTTTTTTACTTATAAAACTAAGAGTGATGTCATAATTGTACAAATTTATGTGGATGATATCTTTTTTGGGTCAACCAATGATAAGCTTAGTAAACAATTTGCTAACCCGATTGACCAAAAAGTATGAAGAGTTTGATAGTGAACAACTTATTTTCTAGGATTTCAAATAAAATAAAATTTCAAAGGAGTTTTTATTTGTCAAGAAAAAATATGTTAAGGATTTACTCAAAAATATGAGTTAGCTGATTGTGCCTCAGTGAAATGCCCCATGCTTTCCCCAAAAAATTTAGGCCATGATGAATCAGGGGTCTATTAACAAGACTCAGTTTAGAGGCATGATTGGATCACTAATGTATCTAACAGCTAGCAGACATGATATCCAATTTTCCACATGTCTCTGTGCTAGGTACCAAGCTAACCTTAAAGAATCCCACCTTATAGCTGCAAAAATATTTTTCAAGTACCTCAAAGGAACTTCAAATCTAGGTCTCTGGTATCAAAGGATCGGATTTTGATCTCAAGGCTTATTCAGACGCTGAATATGAGTGGTTGAACCTAGATAGGAAAATTCTTTAGGGGGATGATCTAATTCTTGGAGGAAATTTAGTATACGTTAGAGTAACATGAAGCAAGTTCAGTAAGCTATGTCAATCAGTGAAGTGAATATGTTGCTACTGTGATATGGTGCTGTGCTCAAGTCCTCTAGATTAAAAGTCAGCTGGCTGACTATGATATTTGATGAGGTGTCATTTTATACACTTTTCAGGGTCATTTAACCCCCTAAATCATGCAAATATGCCCAAAATATGTGCTTAATCGTTTTTTTTGTGTTTTTAGCATTTGAGAAGATTTTGGAGGATATACACGTGACTTGGGCTCATTTGGAGAAGAAACGAATAAGATTACAACTCTACACCAAACTCGATGAAGAAGATGCGCACAGTGACTAGAGACGGCGTCAGAAATACTGGCGACAATGTCAGAACATCAAAGCGACGACGTCAAGACTTTTGTGATGGCGTCAGAACATAACCAACTTAAAGAAGCCCTAGAAGATTCGGCGAAGCGACGGCGTCAGGATTATATAGTGAAGCCGTCGCGGCCTATTTTCTATATATACAAACTTGTTTTTTGGGTTTTAGGTGTGAAACTTTTGGGAGACGAACTTCATAATTAGGGTTCGAGTTTGGAAGCTTTTAAGGGGTTTTTATGTTTTTAGGGTGTGGAAACCATCTTGTATTAGCCTTATACATGTTTTAATCAAGTGAAGTCATTTATCTCTTAATCTTTCAATATGTTTATGTGTTGTCTGATCAATTACTGTTCCTCGCGTCTCTTTAACATGCTAGGCGAGATCCATTAGTATTTACTTATGATTGCATGAAACTTAGTTTGTAGATCCTTTTAAAACTGCTTCTTGTGATGGATGTGCGCGTTAGGCTTTAGTAAACTAGCCATAAAATATTACATTGGTATAGACGTATAGGGAAACATGATTGAGTAGAAAGGATATCATCGGTAACAGTTTTCATACTACCTTACCCATCTATGGTTGATCACAACTTAAATATTTTAATGCATGTAATGTACTCTTAGGTGCCTTGTAATAGTCTTCAAACTACCTTACTTGTGCGATGCCTTAACAGAATATTACATAGATGGCGGGTTCGTGTAATTCGTTCATGACTTAGAAAATATTTACATAGATCATCACAAGTGTGACAAAGCAATAGGATTAGGAGAAGCAGACTAAGGAGTAATACATGATTAAGTAAATACGTTTGTTTACCCATCGAGTTTCCACCAAAGTAGTTTAGATTTAATTTTAGTTTAATTAGTTAAAACCAAAACCCTCTCCTAAAACCAGAATTTTATTTTCTTTCTATAAAATATAAAAATACAAAAATAATCTTCTCTCGACCCCTTAGATCATAGTTAGATTTAGTTTGAGCCTTCACACGCTATTCCCCTAAAGAATGATAACAACCCCCGAATCCTTGCTATACTACACTGCAACGATTAGGTACTCTGCCTAGGGAGTTGTAAAATTAGTGGCGTTTACAACAACTGCATCAAGTTTTTGGCGTCGCTGCATGGGGATTAATATAGGTTTCGAATTTTATTTAGCTTAGGTTTACTCGCTTGATTCCTATCAAGTGAGATTTTATTTTCTGTCAATTAGCTTTCTTGTAGTCTATCTTTTCTTTGTGTTATTTGTTTCGTAAATCTTTTTCGTTGACCTCCATGGAAAATGAAAATCCTATCCGTACTCTTGGAGATTACTCCAGACCTAGCCACGAGGGCTATCGAAACACCATTGAACTCCTCGATGGGAGAAATGTGGTGACTCTACGATCCGACACCATCCGGTTGGTGCAAAACGGATGCTCTTTCTACGGACTTCAGTCCGAGGATCTAAACCAACATCTTAAGGATTTTATTAAACTTGTGGACTCACTTGAGATTGATGTTGCAATAGGGAAAGGACGCGCCTGCGTTAATTTTAATTTTCCCTTCACGATCAAGCCAACAATTGGCTTGAACGTCTATTAGCAGAATCCATCTCCACTTAGGAGGATCTTACTACATGTTTCCTTGCTCAATTCTTTCCACCGAGAAGGACTTCTAAACTTTCGAATGACATCTTGATGTTCCAACAACATCAGGGTGAATCTCTCTCTGAAGCGTGAACTCATTTAAAGGACTTACTTCAAAAGTCCCTCATCATGGCATTGATCTTTGGCTCCAAATCCAAATTTTCCTATGATCATGATCTATCATCTTAAGAGCGAAATGACCGCGCCGCTGGTGGTAAGCTACGTGAAAAATCCGCTAAAGAATCCTGGGCACTATTAGAGGACCTCGCCCTCTATGACAACGAAAGTTGGAATGACCCAAGAGACTTTGCTTAACCGCTCAAGGCAATCTCTTTGCCTTAAGACGTCCTGAGTAAATTTGACCGTCGTCTCATCGAGCTCAAAAATTAAGTCCAACGCTTGATAGAAGCTCATCTTGCTCCTAAATCGCCTGTTCAAGTGAACAAAATTAATTTTTCATGTGAGGTTTGTAGTGGTACCCACGACACTTAATATTGCATGGAAAATCCCGAGCAAACTTTTGTTGAATACGCATCCTCGCGTACTGATGCGTAAAATTGTTTTGAATAATTAATTGCCAAGTTTTAAATTTATAAAACTCGTCTACCGATACACGCACTAACGGGCATAGAACCTGGTTGTATGTAGTGAAGTAGTTGGTAAATCAGAGGTCGTCCCAAGAGCTATGAGTAAGGCTTCTTAAACGAGGCTATCTACTATCAAACTAGAAAGCAATTTAAATTATCGTGGTTGGATAAAAACTTTAAAAGAATTTTTTTAAAGTAGATAGGAAGAAAAGAAATGCTAGGATAGAAGGTATACTATCATTGAATTACCCAAAATGATTCCTAACTCCTCTTTTAGTGCAATTTACTATTATGGTTATCTGAGGTGACACTAGACCTAGAAAGACATCTTTGTTTAGCCTATGATCGCTAGGTGGAATGAACCCACAAAGAGAATTGACCTATTCCTAGTTCTTAGTGGTGAACCCCTCTGTTGGCTTGAAGATAGAGTACTTACAACTCGAATGTGAATCACGCCTAATACCATAGCTAGATCCTATGATAGAAGCTTACTTCCTACCAAAGCAAGGGGCCGAAATTAACCACTATGCGTCAAACAGAATGCTAATGGTGCAGAAAACTTGATTTCAATCTTAAAGCTAAGGGAACGCCTAATGGGTGTAGTACGAACCACCAATGAAATTGGGTACTTCGATTGGAGAATAGAAAACTCTTAAGTGAAGAGGGTATCTTTACACTAAAGGTTCTCAAAACCTTAACTCAAAACCTAGACTAAGCTCCTACAATCAAAGCTTAACTCAAAACCTAGACTAAGCTCCTACAATCAAAGCTATAACCAAATAACAACAATAATAACAAGAAGAGATAAGACACCGAAAGCAAATAAAACAATGATAGTATTAAGGAGAATTACACCATGTCTAGATCCAGGAAAATGTAGAGAATACGTTTGAAACACTACAATTCCTAAAGCTAAATTTGTCACGCGTTACATGGTTTCTTCTTCCTTCCTTCGTTTCTCTAGCCTTGCCGATGAAAAGTGGGTTTTCTCCAAACCCTTGTGTGGGCTGTGGGAATGGAGATGTCTCAAATGCATAAATGATGGCTCTATTTTTTAGACTTCGAGATGGTTACGCCGTAACCATTTGAGGTGTGTTATGAAGTAACAACGCTGACGAGGAGTTCCTGAATATAGGTTTAAAATATGTTACGGCTTAACCGTATAGCTATGGTTACGCCGTAACGCTGACTAGGATACGCAATCCTTCTTCAATGAACATGTTACGGCGTAAAGGTGATGGAGTGTTTACGCCGTATTCATTGTTGCTGAGTCATTTCTTCTTTTTACTAGATTACGGCGTAACTCATGCGGGGAGGTTACACCATAAAAGCCTTGGGTGCCTTCAATTGCTTAAACTCCACATCCAAATCCCGTGTCTTTTGCTC
The DNA here is from genome assembly GCA_026074375.1 of Tanacetum coccineum. NCBI lineage: Eukaryota > Viridiplantae > Streptophyta > Magnoliopsida > Asterales > Asteraceae > Tanacetum > Tanacetum coccineum. The sequence goes on along the minus strand of BQNB010022123.1, from coordinate 19,608 downwards.
AAATGCTTGTATTTTTTCTGAAAATTAAATATAAGTGATTAAGTAAATTTTTTAGACATTTATAGCATAATTACAAGCATTTTCATAGGGAATTTGATATTAAAAAGTATTAACTATATGATGTTATTAAATATCCTCCCCACTTGACTTTTTCTTGTCCTCAAGTAGAACTGTTGGAATAGTTTATAAAAATATTTCCCCTATTTAACTCAGAGAAATGAATTTATAAGTTACTTATGCTAGAAAACATCAAAGCCGAACACCTTACGAAAATGGGGATAAAAAATCACTCAACTCTCATTTTAGTCTAAGTGTTTCGTATTTCGGGGTGGTTACTCAATTGCTCTGTCATAGCATGTATTCTATCATAAGCTTAGAAAATACACAAATCTCCACCAGCTAGAATTAGGGTCTAAACAGCTCGTAAAGGCAACATGGATGATACACAGGTTTAACAGGGCGAATCATCCTACAATCTTTACCAAAAGCGTTACACCAACAAGGGCGACAAACCATATATACACATCCATAACGATGGAATAGACATACTTGATTGCAATCAATTCCCCCATTCGTGTAAAACCAATGGTTAGGACGGAGAATGATATAGGGTAGGATAAGACACGAGATACACATTAATTGTTGTTAAAATAAAAACACAAAACAAATAGTCTAAATATACTAAAGTTGTCACAACTAGCTACTGTCCATCCATACGTCCAAGTATCTAAGTTCAAAAATCTGATCTTTAATAATGGGCTACTAGCTCCATTCTTCACAATCATTAAGATGGCTTATAGTTGCACCATCTTTACACTTTTTAGCACACAGATGGATTATTGTTGCACCATCTTTATATTTTGAACATGTAAATGCTACAAGAGTTTATATCTTTTTATTATTGCCCCTGCATCATTTGATACAATACACACATCCCCCCACTTGAGATGAACAATATCGAAAGTGATGATTCAGGGGGTATTGATGTGTCGGGTTTGTTGTGTAGGTGTTATTTATGTATCAAGTTTTACTATTTATTTTATGCCAACTGTACCTAAAACAACACTTTAACGGGCATTGTACCCGGTCGGTAGTAGTTTTGTGGTAAGTAGGGTGTCGATCACTAAGAGCGATAGCGTTAATTCCTAATTCTATCAGTATTTTAGTTATCAAAGTTAAACCTAAAACTAATGCAAAAGGGGGGGGGGGGTTCAGCCTGAGAGACTGGCACGGTTTTGTGTATCTAACCTAAGGTTTTGATGATAAGTAAAGCAATAAACACACACAAGAAGACAAATAAACAATAGAGAAGCGGTCGAGAACTAATGTAAGGAAAACATATCAACCATGAATAATCTGATAAAACGCAGGTTTGTTTATTTAGTGCAATGATTGTCTTATCTCGAAGGGCATATCATTCCTAGACTTAGGCGGTACTTCTTCCTAAAACCTAGACATGCTAATTCTGTCACAATTAGACGCATCCGCATAAAGCTTCGTTATGTTGATTATAATCTATCTTAGTATCTAAGTAATGGTGCTCTTACTAAACCCTAGCTCATGAAGACTTTACCTACTTACTGCTTAACGGCGATTTATATACTAGTAGTCCACTGTCCGAGTCCCTTACCAATTGATTAGAACGTACTTGTTGGTACCAAGGTCACCTTATGGCTCAACTAAGCTCACAATCAAAGGGCAAAGATAGGTCGATATTTTTGATCCTATGATTCTAGATATATAAATTTCAATATGGAGAGCTATCCCGGACTCTTAGCCTACGCACAAACAACATCGAAGTTGCAGCGCATTAAATATGTAGGACTAGACCTAGTTAAATGATAGGTCGTATACTTACGCATGTAAACGAATATAAATTGATAAACATAAACAACAATCAACGATAAATTAAGCAATCAAGATAAACAAAACAAACATTAGATATTCATAAACATGGCTGATACTTAAAGGTAACAGCCGATAGTCATTGTAAAATTACACACAGTTTGATATATGAACGATTAAAATAAAGAAACCTTAATCGAACGCGTATTTGGTTGCGCGAAGATTACAAGAGTTTTCCTATGATCTTGAGGCTCTTTTCTGACATTTTATGCTCCTTCATTCATCTCTTGGTTGACTTGGTGGCTTAGGGATTCACTTGCATACCTAAAACTGAGTTTAGGGTCTTCTATTTATAGCGTCTGGAAACTGGTCAATACAGCATACCCAATGGGTTGGATATGGCGTATTAGAGTTTCTTGGAGTAGGGATCATGTTTGATATCTTCCAGAATATTTTATTCCCATAAATCTTAAATACGGCGTATTGCCTTTCCTGGATACGGTGTATTGGACTTCTTCCCTTCGTGGTTATCTGTGAAGTGCAGGTACGGATACGCCGTATTTTCTTGTTGGATACAACGTATTGAGGTAAAATCAGTTGGTTCTTCTTCGTTGACCAAAGTATTATATACGGCGTATCGTTTATGTGGATACGGCGTATTCTTCAAAGTCAAGCAATGGTCTTTTAGCTCGTCAAAGTCTTGGACACGTCGTATAGGTCTAGAATAATACGGCGTATTTTCTGTTAGATCAATAGACTTTCTTGAACTCTTAGTTTATGCTCCAAAATACGTGCCTTTTAGCATAACTTCACCAAGTACTCCATAGTTACTGCAATTCTCAAATACAAACGATTAAGTAACAATTCTTTGCAATAATCATACAAAATGGATAATATACATGGGATAAATGATGCTATAAAATAAACGTTATTTGGTGTCATCAGTGTGCCTCTACAAATGACCTAAAAATAGTAATATGACACACATTAGACTCTCAACGATATGCTCGGACTCGATGACGAAAATACTAAGTCAAATATATACTAGTTACGTCGTAAAATCACACTTTATTCACAAAGACACAAATACTCTATTCTGTCCAAATTTTAATGCCATTACGGGAAACCATTCTGCCACGTTAAACTTAACCACTAACCAAGACCTTTAAACATGTCATTATTAAGTGTCTTAGGTATCTCCTATAATTTTCATGGAATTTATTTAAGACTTATGCCCGACCATTTATACCCAACTCCAAAAATAGCCAAATCTAGACACATATGAGTATATTGAATTGTAGAGTGACTAAACCAAGGTTTTATGGTTAGGCACAATGGGAGACTTTAAATAACATATAGAAGTACTTCCCATATCAGTTCCAAGCAAAGATGTGCCCTAGTTTATGATTTAGTGATCAAATACCACAAGAGTTCAAAACAGTTTTTCCGGCAGATTTGACATCTTACACCATTTTACAAATTTCATTAATCAAACCACATCAACTTTTTAAAAATCATACATTTTTGAAAACTAGACTCAAAGTACTTGAGTTTAGACTCTTGAACCATGTCAAAACACTCATTTATCATCAACTTATACCCATTCAATATGACTTAAAGATAAAATAGTGTGTTGATTGAAATATAACTTTGACTAAAACAAGTCCAACTACTAACCCATCATGCAAAAATGACCCAAACAACTCCTACAATCATATTATACATGTCTTAACATCAAATTAATCAAAAAATCTCAATGGGTTCATGGATCAAAAGGCTCTTTTACACAAAAACTTACAAGAATTGTCATAACTTTTAAAAATCAAGAATTTAAGTCATTTTTCTTGCATAGATCTTGTAGCAAAAATAAGAACGAACAAACCAAAGTTTTATACATTATTATTACTCATTTAAGAGTGTTTTACCAAGAAAATAATTGATCTATAAATATTTACAAAAGCATGCATAAACATGCAAGAAAAGTCAAGAAAACCTCATTTTTAAAGAATTTTGGTACAAGAGACATACAAGTCATCTTGTACCATGATTTTTACATTTGATTTTGCTCTGAAAAATTGAAAATGTTGGTGTTCTGGTGGTGGTTATTTCACGGTAGCAGCAACAAGGACAAAAAGAAGAGAGTATTAATGGTTTTTGGTATAGAAAATGTGAGATGATGGTTGTGTAAGTAAAAAAAGAGTGTTTGCCATTTGTGGCTCCTCTTAGATGGCAAAACAAGGGGAAGCACATGGTTTGAATATTTTTTTTATTTTATTTATATGTAAGTATTATGTATTAAGAGTAAGTAAGATGTAGTGTAGTGTAATTATTTGGTAAACACGTAAAGTAACGTAAAAATATAACTTTTATAATAGTTTTGCAAGTTAGTTAAACTAACCTTTTTTCATGTGTTTTGACATTGTCGTAATGTTACTTGAGCATATCGTTGGTCGTTAAGATCGCTAACTAGGATCATTAGGTTGAAGGTGGGTTCGTATAACTAGGGTTCCTAATAAAATGAGCATTTATTAAATAAATTAACGTGACCATTAAAAAGTGACTCAACAAATAATTTAAAGAGTCAAAATGTCGAACGTTTGCTATTGGTTACTGACCTCAAAAATAAATGGTTGTCACAGCGTTGGCCTATTGCGAGCGAATGGCTAGATTTTACTTTAGACACAAGGTTCTTTGTGTTTGAATTATGTTTATGTTTTAAGGATCTGGTTGTTTATTTTTTATGTTAAGACGTTTTAGTTTTATTTATTAACGATAGATATGTAATGTTGATGTAATCATTTTGATCATCTTATGCAAATTTTATGTATTATGCACACATAGTTGGGTTACGCATGTGGTTGTTAGCTTTCTGATAGAGGTGAACACACAAGCTGCTGCAATGTCATGTGTTTTTTAGATCCTTTATGAGGGGTGGAGTAGCCATAATGATTCAAGTAGGTCTTCACAAAATGAAATGTAAACCATGCTATCTTAAGTAAGAAGCTCTATTATCTTTGATGATGCCTATCATGGATTCTAATTCTATGAACTCACTGTAGGGATGGTGGCTACACTGTGTGTTATAAGATTGTGTGTTATAAGATTACTTTCATGAAGGAAATATAGTTAAAGTCATGTCAACTTAGTAGTAATGAGGCGTATTGATATCATTTTACATGCTCTTCTTACTTGGATTGGCTTATATATTTGATATTGTAATAGGAAATGTAGTTATAACTAGTGTCAATATGAAGAATATGTAGCTAAAAGGGCATCTCCATTATGTTTGATTCCTTGGATCCTTGTACTCATTTATAAGTTTAAAGTAATATATTCTTTGCATTTTCACAAAAAAAACATAACCATAACAAAAGATAGTTATGTGAATATATATATATATATATATATATATATATATATATATTTATATATATATATGCATAGGTACCATAACAACAGATTAGTGTCGTAAACATGAAATCCCAAACCATAATCTTTCATTGTCGTCTCGGCCTTCTCAGCTGGATTCAACTTTCTCCTCTTGTTTGATCTTTCCAAAAGGAACATTTCCAGATGCACTCTTGCCTTCGTTCTCTCTTTTCCTCTTTCTTGGTCTTATATATATATATATATATATA
>BQNB010022122.1:40054-63386 GCA_026074375.1 Tanacetum coccineum | reverse complement strand
TTCTTATTTCATATTCCGTTGTGCTTAATCAATCAATGTTATTCATACCCTAGTTGAGTCCAGATTCTTGGATTTTACAGATGGCATCCTCGTAACCCTCGGTGGGTGCTTCGAGCAATTGCGCCATTGTACGATTATCGTCCATCGTAACTACGAGAGGATCGGGATTTTCAATAGGTTCTTCAAGATTAAATGTTTCAATAAAAGCCGGTGGGACTTGTTGTTGAGGACGGTTAAGATTACGGGATTGAGAACGAGTGCGCATGCACAAAAATATAAAAAGAAAATTTATACTAATTTTTTTTTTTTGGTTTTTTTGGTTTTTTTTTGGTTTTTTTTGGTTTTTTTCAACAATTGATTCACAATTTATTTTAATAACGGACAATGAGATAAGACACTTAAACCTAATAATCAACAAGCTTTTCGGTAACTCTCTAAAAGAAAAACGTACAAAGGAGTAGAGGAGTAGGAAAGCGCGAAGCTATTAAAAATCTTTCTCCTTTAGGGTCGTAGTTCCTCGAAACAACCCTCCTTATACCCCTCTTTGAATTTGTTTATCTTTCAAAGGTGAACCGTACCTCGCAAGTGACACAAAAGGTAAGTTTTTGAATCTTTGGTTCGGGAACTTATTAATGATAATACTTCAGTTGAAAGTATTATATTGATGGTGATTTTTATTGATAATTATGGACAATGTTTTTATGTTTTTGGTTTTTCTTGTTTTTTATATATATACTAAAAAGAAAATGAAAAATATTTTTGTATTTTTATATTTTTAATAACAAAAAATAACTTCACAAGGAAAGATCTTCAAAGCACTAATTGTCAAACTTCGGAACGACAAACGCTTACACTCCTCCTCGGCAGCGGCGCCAAAATGACAATGAGAAACTCAACCCTTTAATATATATAAATAATATAATAAGAATCAAAAATCTCAATTGTAGTAAACCGGGAAGTATTGGATTCCCCGGTCGTTATCCCCAACGAGGAATGCAATAGAAAGTCGAGAGTCGATTTGATATTCGACGTTTGAATGGAAAGGATTATGATTGGTTTTCTAAATCTACGAGAAAAATAAAGCAATCTACTCTAAAAACAATTAAGTCACATGAATTTGAATTAAAAATGCAAACGGGGAATCCTAAAACGTGACCTAAAAACCCTAAATTAACAAGATTAAGTCCTAAAATGATCTTTTTGACCTTTATAAGTTTTAATTGGCTAAAATGCTAGAACAGAGAAAACTAGACCAAAAAAGGAAGTGATTTAAGCTTAAAAACACAAAAAATGTGAACGGGATTCAATCCCGTTCTTTAAAAAATCAAAATTTTCAATTTTAACCCTACGAAAGTAAATCTAATTTTCCTAGGTTCTATCTGATAAAAGAAAATTTTCTAAAAAAGAATTAGAATTTTTTGACTTTTTTTATAATTTATTAAGAATTAAAAACTATTTTAATGAAATTAAATGATTAAAAATTGTAAACTAATTATAAAAATTCTGAAAAAATTAGCAAAAGTAGCTTGAACAAAGCTTATCCTAAGAAAAATAAACCGGGTAACACATCTTATCAAATAAGCTGTCAAATAAGCTAAAACAGCTTATAAGCAAAAGGGCTAAAAATGTATATAAAAGATTAAAGTGTGCAAACAAAGATAGAAAAATACCAAGGGTGATAGTGGTAGAGGGTGTTGTGTGTAAAACGTTTGGTTGAATTGGGGTAGAGGTCTCGGGTTCGAGTCCTGCTCACCCTTGACTTCCCCCAATTCCCAAATGTTTTTTGAATGCTATTTTTTTCAACTTTTTAGAATACTTAAAAATAAACACTTTTTATAAAGACACTTTTTTATAAACCACAAATAAGCATAAAAATAAGCTGAAAAACTTGACAGAGAGCTAAACTAAACTAAAGGGCTTAAAATTCTAACCGTTAGGCAATTTAAGGACAAATAAGCTAGTTAAACTACAAAATAAGCAAAGACAGATGAGCTACTATCCGTAATAAGCAAGTTTGAACAAAAATAAGCAAGGAATATAAGCTAAAAAAGACAGAATCTAATAAAGGCTTTTAAACTTAAAATGTTAAGCTAGAAATGCAATTAAGCTCAAATAAGCTATACCCTAAGTATAATAAGCTAAAATAAGCTGAAACTAACATAATAAGCAGAATTGAACAAAAATAAGCATAGAAAATAAGCAGAAAAGCACAAATAAGCAATTAAGCAATTTGGACAATACTTGTACCAAAACAGCCCAAAGGGCAACTTTTGGGCTTAAAAATAAGCTCCTTAGTGAAACCTTATGGCTTAAGGGCTTATATTTCCTTAAAGCTGAAACAATAAGCTACAAGAATCATCAATCATAAAACAGTTTGAAATTCAAATAGGCCTTTAAAAAGCTTAATGAAAAATCTAAACACACTCAGTACATACTGATTACAATCAGCATGTATTGAATTTTATTTTTGAAATATGACAATTTTGAGCTTAAAAATAAGCACACAAACAGATCCTTATGACAATTAAACCTTCAAAAAGATTCAGTTTTGACCTCAAAGAACAAGTAACAAGAATCAAAATGGAGTTTGAAATTAAGAATAAGCCACAATGATCAATTGAAAAAGCATTTTTTTTTTCAACACTTAGTTAAAATTGACAGATTTTTGGCAAAATTCAAACCAAACTTGCAGGCCTAAAAGACTTTGATCCTAACTTGTTTTAAGACTTGTACAAACACAAAAACATCACAAAAACCTAAGTTTCATAGACTTAATCAAATAAGCAGGTGAAATAAGCTATAAGCTCTCAGATTCAAACAACGTGCTATAAAACTTATGATTTTTAGATTCCAACTTAAACAATGATCAAAAACTGGTTAAAAGACTTTAAAATTGACGGTTAAATTTCCAAAATGGGTCAAAATAGGACAATAGTTAGTACTGCTTGTGCCAAACACCCTTTTAAGTTTTTCAAAGACATTTTAAACTTGATTTTTAAAGATTTAAGCAAACTTTTCCAAATACCAGATGTTTGACAGGTAAATTAGACACTCTTAAGAAATTCCAACAACAAATAAGCACTTAAATAAGCTACACTAATCAAACAGTATATAAGCTTATAACTAACAGTTTTAACTAAAAACTTGCACAAATAAAATTTAAACTATAAGCTAAGCATTTTAAGCACTAAATATCATAAATAAGCACAAATAAGCAGTAAATAAGCAATGCTACAGTAATAAGCTAAAAATTGAAATTGAAAACTTACAAAGGCCTTTGCTCAAAACAAGGCAAACAAGCTTATAAATAAGCTAATCTACAAGCTCTAGCTTGTCAAAAGACAAGCTAGTAAGAGTCCATAAGCCCATCCAAATCCGGCTTATCATCCAAAAAACCTAATAAGCAAGAGCAAACAAAAATAAGCAAAGAATTTAAGCTATAATAAGTTAAGAAAAACTTGACAAATTTTGGACAGTTTTTGACTAAAGCAAAAGGAAACCTAAAAGCACTTAACCTACTGCATTTTACACTTACAAACAACTCTAAAACACTACTAAATGCTAAGATTTTAGAGTTCACAACAAATAATGCACTTGTAAACTGTTTTAATCCAACAGTTTTAAACACCCTTTTAGAAAAACCTTAAAACAAACATTAAGACTTTGAATTCTTGAAAAACAGCTTAAGATAAACATAAAAAGGTTTGAAGAAGTTGCCAAATTGACCCAAATGGTTTTGAGACCACTTTTGACCCCTTATGCCAAACTCCCTTTTAGCTTTGTGAAATCTATTTTAAAAGACAAACAGGTTAAGAAAGCTTATGGACACTTAAAAAAGATTAAACATTAGGCATAATAAAGACATGGGGTAAGAGTTATAAGGGGGTAAAGCAAGAAAACTCAAAATTTAAGCAATAAAAAAAATAAGCAATTTAAACATTGGCAGTTTAAGCTAAAAAAGACAGTTTTAAGGAAAACTTTGAACAAATGACATATAAGCATAAATCAAGGTCAAGTAAGCATTAAACAACATAAATAAGCACAATAAGCAATAAAAAGCAGGAATAACTTCAAGGTGCTTTTTGGTAGGCGAAGCCTGATACCTAGCACACATGCATATAACGAATACAAGGTCGGGTCTGCTGGCAGTGAGGTACATCAGGGAGCCGACCATACTACGAATGCGAGTTTGGTCAACTAGAATTCCTAAGGGGTCCTCGTCCTGATTAAGTTGATCCACCATGGGTGTATCAACAGGGTCACTCGAATCCATCCTAAATTTCTTTTATATTTCAAGAGTAAATTTTGATTGATTAATAAAAATGCCTCTGTGATTTTGAGAAACTTGTAATCCTAGAAAAAAAGACATTTGTCCCATCATTGACATTTGAAATTTAGAACTTATCGCATTGGGAAATATGTCACACACTTTAGGGTCAGTCGAGGAAAATATAATATCATCTACATATATTTGAACAAGAAGAATATGTTTGCCTGTTTTGCGAGTGAATAATGTCGGATCTACTACGCCTTTGGAAAAGTTGTTGTCCAGAAGAAATCGAACATTGGTTGGAATAAAATCTCAAGTTCTTTATTTGTAGGAGGTACATAAAGTGCTGCAAGAATTGGATTTGGTACGATCCCTGAACTTATCTGTCCAGGCATCAGAAACGTAGAAGCATGTCCTGTACTGAGTTGCACAGGAGCCATTTGCTCAGTCAGCTCATCGAATTAAATGTGAATAGTTTCTATAATTTGTCGGGTTCTTTTGTTGTAGATTATATACCCTTTCCTGCTAGGTGCATAACCAACGAATATTCTAATATCAGTTATTGGTTGTAATTTTCCAAGATCTTCGCAGTTATTTGTAGGGTAACAAAGAGCACTAAAGACACAGAAAAAGGTAAGATCAGGCTTCTTATCATGCACCAGCTCATATGGGGTTTTGTTATGAAGAGTGTGAATGCGGGATCGGTTTTGGGTGTAACAAGCAGTAGCCACAGCTTCTGCCCATAGAAACATCAGAGCCTTATAAAATATCAGCATTGTCTTAGCGGCCTCTACACGAGTACGGTTCCGTCTTTCGACAACGCCGTTCTGCTATGGAGTCCGTGGAACTGTCTTTTGGTGAAAATTGATGACACGTTCATAATATGCAGTCAAATCTTTATTGACAAATTCTGTGCCATTATCAGTGAGGATGTATCTAATAGTTTTGTTGAGACCGACTTATATTTGCTTTAGAAATTTGATGACGACCTATGGGGTTTCATCTTTCGATCTCAAACACTTAACCCAAGTAAACTGAGAATAATCATCAATGATGACTAAGATGTATTTCTTCCCATTAATTGTTTGTACTCGCATCGATCCACATAAATCCATATAAAGGGTATTAAGAACTTCTAAGTTGGTGTTTTCGGTTTTGGGTTTGTGGGTATGCTTTTTGCTCATTCCTAGTTGACATGCAGAGCAAAGATGATCTTTGTCAAACTTCAATCTAGGTAAACCTCTCACTAAGTCCTTTCTTGCAAAGGTCTTTGATTGTACCAAAGTTTCAAGCTTTAAATGACATGCCATAAAACCAGCTTTGTTCATGGAGGCCTTAAACAACAAGCAAATGGGAGAGGACTTCACCATGTCTTCAACCGATATATTGTACAAATTAGAACCACAAGAACCTTTAATTAATTTAACACTATATGTATCTCGAACATAACATGAATGTTTCCTGAATGCAACTTCCATATCAGAGTCGCAAAATTGTCCGACAGAGAACAGATTGTGTCCTAGTCCTTCCATATAGTATACCCTGGAGATTACACTGTCACCATCACGATAATCTCCATAACCTCATAATATGCTAGGGGGGGGGAGGAGTGGTCATTCCCGAATCTAACTGTCCCGATAAACTTTTTTACGAAATTCCTGAGCCGTGAGCGACCCCCCGTCATATGTTTTTAGTAGCTTGAATCCAAATACCAAAGGACAATTTGTACGATCTGCATTTGAAAACAGACAAAGATGGAGAGTTTGGAAAGTTAGATCCCCAATTTTGGTTGGGTTCCTGTTGGTTAGCACAAGTAATGGCCTGATTCTTGTTCTGCTTAGCAGGTGCTACTTTAGGTTTAGTGACTATTAAAGGGCCTGTTCTCACTAAAGATGAATATTCTGCCCGTGGGTCCTCCATTGATGACCAACATGGTAAAGCGATTATGCTTTGTGGGTTTTTTCCATACTTGCCTATCGTTGCTTAGGTTTCCAAACTTGCTTAACTTTGCGCACAACATTATGAATATTATGAATAGAGGGGGATGCCTTAACGATTGCAATATAGAACCACATCACACATCATGATTTGTGAGAAATTAAACTTAAAGTGTGTTGGAGGTTTTGTTACATGTTTGGCAACATAATCAGAAATAAATTAAATACAGTACGCTGTAAAGCTACTACTATAATCAACACGATTCGTGGTTCTTAAGTTATACTTATTTGTCCTAGGCGACTTCTACTTTCTTCTTGTTGACACCTGTCAGCTGCGAGATCCTATTTTTCTTGGTATTTCTCCAAGGCTGTTATCCGCTAGCATTGGTGGCAAACAGTTATACTCCAGTAGAGAGCACAGGTACATTAGTCCTTCTAAGTATTTAGTTGTTCTACAGTGTTTATTAGTATTAACTATTTGACTTGTCACATTGTTCTTCAAAAGTAACTTTCTTTTTCCTAATTAAAGGGGTAGGAGCATGCTTTTTATCTCGTTGGTTAAAGTCTTTTGGACAAGTGCCATTACATAAACTAAATTTGATAGGTTCCAATTATTTTCATAATGATAGGATATGATGAATTAAAAGATAAGATCAAAGAGAAAGAAGACATGGAAAGAAAGTTATATGAAAAATAAAACTTAAAGGTTAAGAAGGAATACAGAGAAAATCCCTAAAGAGTAGAGAATACATATGTCTAAGTTTATGTAATGGTGGGGACTGATTTGTATCAAGAGAGGGAGGGGGTATTTTATAGCCTCTAAATAGGTTAAAGACAAAGAGGGAAGGGAGGATGTGGTGCCTTTTGGGCTTTTTCTTAGTTGCCCTGTACATTATTAATAAATTAACAAGAGCTAGAAAATACTAAAATAACTCTAGTGGTCGAGATTTATTTGTTTCTAACAAACTCACTCAAAATTGAGGGTCATTCATTATTTTGAAAAGTGAGTATAGCATTCCATGTTGATGTCTTCGGCTCTTAGTTCTTTGTAATCTTCCCTTGACTTTTTGTGCTTGTTTGTAACTAACTTCACTTTGACTTCAAACTTCAGATCTTGTTTCTTCTTGAATAGATAGCATACTCGAAGTTTGGAATTCTTGAACATCATGTAATCTTTGCTGATAAAGTTCGCCATTTCCTGAACTATGACCGACATACACATACTTGTTTTATCTTGAAAGCTTGTATTTTCTTTCTTCAATTCAATACTTCATATCATTAAATTTGTTGAATGAAGATATTGATTTCATAGAGTTGGCAGAAGCTTTATGTATAAAGCTTTCTTGATATCTTGAGACTTTACATATTTGAGTATTTGCATGTGGTTTTCATCGATTCCTTGAGTCATCTGTGTTTGTACCAAAATTAGTCACCAACAAAAAATATTTATTTGAAAAAAATCCACTTAATGTGTTCTAGAAAACATTTTTTTGAACACATCTAAGGTTTTGATATTTTGAAGGGAAAGAGTATTTAAGACGATACTCAATCTGGTCGGTTGCAATAACCTCCGATTCCATAAGGATCGATGATTACAGTACAAGTACTGCACCTGTGATCCGGTAGATTCATTATAAGAATCTCCTTGAAATAGCTGTACTCTTTTGTTTCTTTAAAGACCAACTGATAAGCTTATCTCTAAGAAACTGAGTGGATCCCGACGTACTTCGTCTGGTGTCTTGACAACCTACATAATCTGCATCTGCAAATGCTCTTAGTGCAAAACCAGAGTCCTTCGGATACCACAGACCCATGTGAATGGTTCCTTTAAGATATCGAAAGATTTGCTTAATAGCATGTAAATGTTTTTCGGTAGGCTTTGCCTAGTACCGGGCACACATGCACATAGAAAAAACAATGTCAGGTCTACTAGCAGATAGATACATTAGGGAGCCGACCATTCCACGAAAACATGTAGGATCAACTAATTTCCCTTGTCTATCTTCGTCTAGTTACATTTTCTCCACCATGGGAGTATCAACTGATGCGCTAGAGTTAAGTCCATATTTCTTTAAAATTTCAAGAGCATCTTTACTTTGATTAATGAAGATGCCTCTAGGATTTTGAGAAATTTATAATCCTAAAAAGAAAGACATTTGTCCCATCATTGACATCTTAAAAGTAGAACTTATTTCGTTTTGCAAAATTTCATAAAGACATAAGATAGTGGAGGCAAAAATAATATCATCTACATAGATTTGAACAAGTAAGATATGTTTGCCTATTTTTCTTGTGAAGAGCGTAGGATCGACAATGCCTTTGGAGAATCCGGTAGACATGAAGAACCTGGATAACTTATCGTACCAAGCACGTGGAGCCTGTTTCAACCCATAAAGAGATTTCTTCAGTCTGTACACATGAGTTTTTTTTTTGGTAGATCCGGTCAACAAAATCCATCAGAGCGTTTACTGATATATTTATATAAACAAGACATAGACAACTTCATTCAACTCGCCATTCAGAAAGGCTGTTTTCACATCCATCTGAAAAATTGTCATATCTTGGCTAGCTGCATTAGCAATGAATAGTCTGATAGCTTCAAGTCTAGCAACCAATGCAAAGGATTCCTCAAAATCGATTCTCTTCTGAAATAACCTTTTGCACTAACCGAAGCTTTGTTCTTCAATACATCTCCAAATTCCTCTAACTTGAACTTGTAGACCCATATGATTCCAATGCCTGAGTGAATGTAGATAGAGCAGGTAGCAAGTTCCCATTACAGCAAGACGTTCGAACTCATGAATTTCTTCTTGCATGGCATCAATCCAGCAAGGATACTGTATCGCTTCTTTAAAGTTCTTTGGTTCGACATTCTCTAGAAACTCATTAAAGAAACACCACATGGCATCAGTTTCAAGTTGTCGTCTTGTGGATACCGATCGATTTATATCTCCAATCACATTCTCTAACAGATGATCCTTAGCCACTTTTGCGCATATTCTAAAGGTGGGTTATTTAGGTGAGTAGTGTCGGAAGATGATGCTTCTGAATCAAATTCATAAGTAACAGAATTTTTGAATGAATCACTGCCAGGTGTAGTGATGGTATTCTCAAGTTCATCAATACTGGTGTCTGGAGGAGATGATTGTAAAGGTGAAGTGATGGTAGTTGTTATGGGAGCATCTTCTGTGACTGTTGTCATAGAAGGTGAATCAGGTGCAATCTCGGGTGCATGAGGAGGAGCAACATAAACCAATTGTGGTTGAACTTTCAGTGGAAATTCTTTATCTTCATCATACAAAAGTTGGAATAGTTCGGATAACTGTTTCTCTGTAGGAGGAACACTAGGTGTTGTTGGAGTTGGTACAAGTCCAGAACCCATTCGTCCTGACTATAACTGGTTAACATCGGATCCTGCATTGATGTGTTTAGGAGCCATTGAGTTTAGTCCGAGTCCTGTACTGGATTGTACAGAAGTCAATCCTTCTATGATTTCATCAAACGTGACATGAACAGTCTCTTAGATTTTATGAGTTCTCTTATTGTAGATACGGTACGCCTTCTTGGTAGGTGCATAACCAATGAAAACACCTATGTCTGCTTTAGCTTTCAGCTTTCCAAGATCATCATAGTCATTTGTAGGATAATACAATGATCCAAATACTCTAAAGTAATTTACTTCAGGTTTCTTGCCTTTAAGCAGTTCATAGTAGGTTTTCCTATGTAGTGTATGAACGAGAGATCAGTTAAGTGTATAGCACGCAGTAGCTACAGCTTCGGCCCAAAGGAACATTGGAGCTTTTGCAAAGATAAGCATTGTACGAGCAACTTCATAAGAGTTCGGTTTCATCTTTCGATAACGCCGTTCTATTATAGAGTCTGAGGTACACTTGTATTATGAGTAATTCCAACACTTTCGCAGAATTCAGTGAGTGTTTTGTTGACAAACTTCATTCCATTGTCTGTTCTCAGATATCGAAACAGGTTGCATAAGGGCACGATGCTTAAAATATGAATTTCTTAATCATTCAGGATTTCATCTTTGTTCTAAGATCTAGACCCAACCGAATCTGGTGTAGTTCATCAACAACTACCAGAGATGAACTTCTTCCGTTTATGCTTTCACTCACATTTGGTCCCGCGAAATCAATACCCTCCTCTTGTCGATATCCCTTGGCTACCAACCTAGCATTGTTCTTCAAAACATCACCGTACTCATCAAGCTTAACTTTGTAAATCCACTTGAGAGCAATAATCATGACATAGTCTAGTTGAGGTACTAATTCTCATACTTGAAGTTGATCAAATTTGTAAATCTCATCTTGCATAGATTGAAACCAGCAATCTTTAATTATTGCGAATTTGAAATTCTTTGGTTTTACTTTTGATAGTACAAAGTTATACAAGCACCATAAGGCATCGGTTGCAAGTTGTTTTCTAGTGGATACCGGTCGAGATAGGTTACCAATGACGTTATCAAGTGGGTGATCCTTACTCCATTTTCCGAGATGATGAAGTGTTTGAGTGACATAGGTTGATTCTGTTGAACTAACAACCCCAGATGATGATGTTTCAGAAGTAGGTTCTGGAGCAAATATGTTTATAAAGGGATCGTTGTCAATAGGAGCAAATGGATTTTCTTCCGTGAGAGTAGATTCAGCTATAATGCCTTGATGTATACTTAGAGATTGTAATGCCGAAGATGACGTTGAATGACTTGGGGAAGGTGCACCTTGATCAATGGTAGTAGATGAAGGTGTACCGGCTAAATTGACTGGAATTGGAACTGCTGGAGTAGGAGAAACTGGTCTTTCAACACGAGGAGGTTCCAGGTATTCATCAAACATTGGTTGGAATAAAATCTCCAGTTGTTTATTTGTAAGGGGTACATAAGGTTCCGCAGGAACCAAATTTGGTATGAGCCCTGAACTTATCTGTCCAGGCGTCAGAAACATAGGAGCGGGTCCTGTACTGAGTTGTACAGGAGCCATAAGCTCAGTCAGATTACCAAATTGAACGTGAATAGTTTCCATAATGCATCGGGTTCTTTTGTTGTAGATTCTATACCCTTTCCTGTTAGGTGCATAACCAACGAATATTCCAATATCAGTTGTTGGTTGTAATTTTTCAAGATCTTCGCTGTCATTTGTATGGTAACAAAGAGCACCAAAGATACGGAAAAAGGTAAGATCAGGCTTCTTATCATGCACCAGCTCATATGGGGTTTTGTTATGAAGATTGTGAATGAGGTATCAGTTTTGGGTGTAACAAGCAATAGCCACAGCTTCTGCCCATAGAAACATCGGAGCCTTGGAAAATATTAGCATTGTCCCAGTGGCCTCTACAAGAGTACGGTTCTGTCTTTCGACAATGTCGTTCTGCCGTGGAGTCCTTGGAACTGTCTTTTAGTGAAAAATGCCAATACGTTTATAATATGCAGTCAAATCTTTATTGACAAATTCTGTACCATTATCGGTACGGATGTATCTAATAGTTTTGTTGAGACCGACTTGTATTTGCTTCCGAAATTTGATGACGACCTCTAGGGTTTCATCTTTCAATATAAAAAATTTAACCCAAGTAAACCAAGAATAATCATCAACGATGACTAAGATGTATTTTTTCCAATTAAATTTTTGCACTCACATCGGTCCACATAAATCCATATGAAGGGTATTAAGAACTTTCAAGTTGGTGTTTTTGGTTTTGGGTTTGTGGGTATGCTTTTTTCTCTTTCCTAGTTGACATGCAGAGCAAAGATGATCTTTCTCAAACTTCAATCTAGGTAAACCTCTGACTAAGTCCTTTCTTGCATGGTCATTGATGGTACCGAAGTTCAAGTGGTTTAAACGATGAAGCCATAACCATGATTTATTCTTGGAGGCCTTAGACAACATGCAAATGGGTGAGGACTTCATCATGTCTTCAACCGAGATAGTGTACAAATTAGAACCGCAAGAACCTTTAATTAATTCAACATCATTCGTATCTCGAACGTAGCAAGAATGCTTCCTGAATGCAACTTCCAGATCAGAGTCACAAAATTGTCCGACAGAAAACAGATTATGTCCCAGTCCTTCCACATAGTATACCTTTGGAATCATACTATCACCAATCACATAATCTTCATAACCCATGATAGCAACAAAATGGTCATTCCCGAATCTAACTGTCCCGATGAACTTATTCACAAAATTCTTGAGCCGTGAGTGATCCCCCGTCATATGTTTTGGACATCCTAAGTCCAAATACCAAAGGACGATCTGTACGACCTGCATTTGAAAACAGATGAAGATGAAGAGTTTAGAAAGTTGGATCCCCAATTTTGGTTGGGTTCCTGTTGGTTAGCACAGGTAATGGCCTGGTTCTCGTTTTGCTTAGCAGGTGCTACTTTGGGTTAAGTGAGCCTAGTTAAAGGGGATTGTTCTCCTAAAGTGAATATTCTACATGTGGGTCTCCATTGATGACCAACACTGATAAGCACTTTGCCTGTAGGTTTCCATACTTGCCTAACTTGCTTAGGTTTCCAAACTTGCTTAACTTTGCGCACAACATTATGAATATTATGAATAAAGGGGGATGCCTTAACAGATTACAAATAATCAACCACAAATACATTATGATTTGCAGAAATTAAACATTTGTTACATGTTTGGCAAACAGAATCAGAATTCGAATTAATTACAGTACGCTTAGAGCTACTGTTAGAATCAACACGATTTGTGGTTTTTAAGTTAGACTTATTTATCCTAGAGTGTTCTTCTACTTTCTTCTTGTTGACACCTTTAGCTTGTGAGATCTTATTTTTCTTAGTATTGCTCCTAAGCTGTGATCCGCTAGCATTGGCGCAACAGTTTACTCCTGTAGAAGGAGGCACAAGGACATTAGTCTTCTGAGTGTTTAGTTGCTCTACATGTTTGTGTGTGTTACAATTTGACGTGTCACATTGTTCATCAAAAGTAACTTGGTTTTTCCTAATTAAAGGGGTAGGAGCATGTTTTTTATCTCGTTGGTTAAAGGCTTTTGGACAAGTGCCAATCACATATTCTAAGAGTTCCTGAGAGTGTTTAGTGTAACGGCAACCAGAGATAATTGATCTATCTAAGGGTCTTTCAACCTTAGCTTCCTCTACTATTTCGCGAAGGGTTTCTACACTTTCCTTAAGATGTTTGAGATAATGTAGATGAACTTCCCTATTGTTCTTATTGTGAGGGGGAATTGGTTCAACATCTATAGCATGCCTACCGGGTACAAGAACTCTTGGTTTTACAGACTCCATAGTGTTGCATTTTAGATTTTCATGTATTTGGGCTTTCAGATTCTCATTTTCAGTTAGCAAGGCCGTTGTTTGTTCTATATGCTTAGCACGCGTGATCTTAATAGAATCGTACAATTCCTTGTAATGTTGTTTAAATTTTTCATTCTCAGCCCTAAAAAGCTCATTTTGTTCTTCAAGAATGGTGACTTTTTCAGTTAATTGAGTGATCTAAAAATCTAAGGTCCTAAAATCAAAAGTACGGTATGCTTCACTACGGGTCTCTTTCAATTGAGAGATTTGCGTTCTCAATTTTTTGATGGCGTTGTCCTTTCCTTGAATGGAAGCTTTCATTTTTCGATTACAAAGACTGAGTTAAAATCAGGAGTATCTCGAGTAGGTGGAGATGGGTCGTTTCCAAAGCTTTCTTTAAGGTTTTGATACTTTAATTATAAATTTAAGTGATTAACCTCAAGATTAGAAAAATGTTTTACTAATTCAGTATGATCATCTTTTTGAACCTTATCTCGTAATTTAGAAAGCTCTGCTTTAAGTTCCAGACAACGTGTTTGAACAATGGTGTGGGCTTCATGCATTTAAGTAATTCTAGATACACTAAGCTCATAATTCATTGCAATATAAAACACTTCTTTGGACAAGCAATCAGCAATTAAATTATCATTTGCAATAAGAAGATTTTTCTGCTCAATCTCATCATGCTTCCTATTTACAACATTTTGGTCAACTTCAGCTTCCAACTCTTCAAAAATGTCTTTCATTTCTTTCATTTCTTTAGTTAAAGCCTTTTGAATTCCCTCAAAATGTTCTTTAAGTGTTTTGAAAAATGGAATGACCTCGGTGAGGTAACATTCCTTGGTTTCTTCAAAACCCCTTTCCCCTTCAGTGAGCCTTATTGGTGTAATTCTCTTTTTACAGGTTTTTTCACATTCCAAAAAAAGTTGTATAAGTGCAAAAATATTAAGTTTTACTTGACTTTTTGTTGGAAGCACCTTGGGGACAAGCATTACAGGTGTATTTGGCGGATACACCATCAATTCTTTGATTGGTCTTGAGGCGGTGGTCTGATTTTTGAGAGCTTCTTTTTTCATCTTGATGAGATCTTGAGACCAAAATATTTGCTCAGGGGTCAATTGCTTTTGTGGTGTGAAGGTCGCTAAATAATTCTCTATCAAGTAATCAGGTGGTGCAATCTTAACCTTATGAGTCACACACTCAGGGTCTTTCATTTTGTCATTCATTTTCCTACTAGTGATTTCAGCTATCTCTAGGGTATCCTCTATGTTGTGCACTAAAGCCGGGACATGATTGTTTTTGATAATTTCATAACCATTATATAAAGCAAGGTGAACCTGCTTTCCACGGGTGAGGCATAAAGGGTTCTTGTAGCCAATAGCAACCTTATTCTGTTCAGTATAATAGGGTTTTGGTTTACACAACATGTGAACTGTTTGAAAAGACTGGTCTTGTTTGTATAATTTATCCTTGACCTTTTCTTTTAAAGCTTTCATATCTAAAAATTCTTCAAGGTATTTATTTTCTTTCTGTTTAAAATCCTTTTTCAAAGACGTAACTTCTTCTACCATTGACTTGTTATGGTTGATGGTAAAAGCAAGTTTCATTTTTATAGAATGAAGTTCCTTTTTCAAATTTTCTTCCTTAATATTATGCTCAGTGATAACTATTCTCAATTGTTCATCAATCTTTTGTTCTCTTTTTGTTAATTCAAACCTGACCCATCTTTCATACAGTTCAACTTGTTCCTTATATGTTGCAAGTTCAGCAGTTAATGATTTATCAACTACTGTGTTCCGTGTTGTGTCAGAGATAGATTAGGCATGCGGTTCATGCATATCATTAAATATAATCATGTATGCATCATTTGGAACAGAAGATACATTACTTTTTACAACTGGCATTGCGTTGTCCTTTACATACTGATCATACATAATCATATTACTATCACTTGTATAATTAGTATGTGAATCAACAACGTAGTTTGGTTGTACATCATCATGCATCTCGTGTTCTTCTTGATGATCACAAATAACATCCTGATAGTGATCATGGTTGTGTACCTCAGATAGAATGTCTAAATCATAAAATAGACCAGCTTCATCATAAACAAGATTTGTGGATGATAGATTAGCCATGAACATAGTCTGTGCCGTGGGAGCCTCATTAACATCAGAATCAAAATCATAACAGTGGTCACCTTGAAACACATTATCCACATTGAGTGCTAAGTCCTAAACAAGTTGCTCATCCACATCTTTATCAATAGCGTTGTCTTGTCCACCTGCAATAAACAATAACTGCTCTTCATCTAATGCCACCCCATTCTCCTAAGCTTGCATCCACAACATCTTGTCTTTGAAGTATTCGGAGTTCTGTGGACGCTTGGGTTGAGTGCAGTTCCTTGCTATGTGGCCTATACCGTTGCAGTTGTAGCACTTAACCTGCCTTGTTTAACCTGGATTAGCATTCCCAACTTTGTTCTGAGCTCCCTCATAACCAGCTGCACCTACACCCCATGCATTGTTACCCTGTCCTTTATTATGTCGACCCTGAACATTCTGAACAACAACCCTGCCGTCTTGAACTATGGCTTGGTTCCTAGGATTTGATGAAGTTTTGAGTTGATTATTTGTTTGAGGAAGCTATGTTTTGTATGATTGGGTGAGTAGGGCAAGTGTGTTGGTTAAGTTCTCAATAAAGTTTTCTGTTGGAGAGAGTCCTGAATCAAGTTAGGAGTTGTCAATAAAGTATGGTGGAACATATGTGGATGGTGGAGTTGTAGATGATTGTGAATAGTACTGTTGGTGTGAGACATTGTACATCAAAGAAAGAGGATCCATATTATGTTGAGTGAATCAATCCAACATCATTTTGCTCTTATTAGCATGTGCCTCGTGTTGCTTCAGGTAAGCATAAAACTGATCATAGTTGGAGTCCCTCAATCCTCTGTTCAGTTTCACTGCTATTACAAATCGACCCCATTTAGGCAACATGTTGTTCACAAAATTTGGGTTCAGCTGCATTCTGGACATGGTCATCTTGATGTTCTGCATGTCATTGATGAGTTTGGTAAACCGGACATAGTAGTTGTGAATGGTTTCTCCTTAGTTATGACGAAAGTGTTCAAAGTCATCATACAGTTGTGATTCTTGGTCTTCTTTGGTTAATTCTGAACCTTCCAGGAGCATCTTCACATTGTCTCATATGTCTTTTGGATCAGTGTAATGATTGATGAAATTGTAGATGTCCTTTGGTAACCCTTGAAGTAGGATGTTTGTTGCCCGAATGTCAGCGTTGTACCTTTCCTTATCTTCAGGTAAGAGGTCAAAATAGACTCGAGGTCATCCTGGACCTAGATGTAGGGCACCTTCAGTACCTTCAGCAAGTGTTTCCTGAAAAGTTCCCATCTAAAATGGTCCTTATTCAATTGACTTTAGGATATTCACACCATTCTCTTTACCTTGACAATACAGACGAATGCATTGTTGCCATGATGAAAAGTCAGTCCTATCAAGCATAGGTGGTCGGGTATCAGAACCGGCACATTAGATGTCTTCCAAAAGATTAGCCATCTTAATTGATTATGAAATGATTAAGTTGATCAAACAATGATTAGTGATTGTATGTTAAAAGTGGTGATTGATTGTATGAAATGGTGAATTGTTGTTCAAGTTTGTTAGGATTACAGGTTAAAATTAGTCAATTTGAAAATTTTAGTCCAAATGTCCAAAAATCCACAACTCGCTGCCTTGTAACTCGCTGGATGTAACTCGCTAGAAAAGACTTGACAACTTGCTGGTAAGAAATTAAATGGATAGAGTTCCTGTTCACAACTCGCTAGAAAATTGTCTTCAATTAACCTGTAACTCGCTATATGTAACTCGCTGGAAGAGAGTTGACAACTCGCTAGCAAGAAATTAAACTGACATAGTTCTTGTTTATAACTCGCTAGTATAAAGATCTTCAAAAACCTGTACTCGCTAGTCTTCAACTTGCTAGTATCCAACTCGTTAGTCTTCAACTCGCTACCTGCAAGAAGGGTTAACTCGCTGCCTAACTCGCTACCTGCACAAGAAGACAACTCGCTGACACAGTACTTTCTGACACACAATGTACTATGCTGGAAACTCGCTAGTACAGTATCGTAACTCGCTACGAAGATCTTCAAACGGTTATTTAACTCGTTGGAATGAAATTTTTTGGTTTTTTTACCTAAAATCACCCTTTTGAACCTTTTTACCTGGTTTCTTTTGCACAACTTGGTACTGGAAGGCTATAGCAACTATAAAAACATAAACTTTAACATCACAAACATTAAGATCAAAGAAAACCAAGAACAAGACTATAAGCCTTCAAAAACCAAACTTTTGATCAAAATTAACCAAGAAAATGCACACACAATCTAGCTAATCATCCCATGTGCTCTGATACCAATTGAAGGATATTGGAAATCATAACATAATCGAATGACTAGTGGATTAGCCAAGTTCTAGAGAGAGAAAGTGAGAGAGAACCTTCTAGTGAGAGAAAATGAACTTGTATTATGTAAATGACTAACCCACCTCTTCTATGGCATGGAAGAGGCTTATATAGTAACAACAAAACCAGCCATAAAGCCTTAGTAGTGGGCTTACACGTTGGGTTTAATACCTGGCCCATTACCGAATGTTATACATTACCTACTTAACTACGAGCAACAATAAACGGTAAAATACACGGGGTGACCGAGTCTTTTTCTAATATCTAACATTAATAAATAATCAATTGTTGGACAAGTATAACATTTTTACAAATACAAATTACATGAACATTTATTTTCAAGTACAAATTCATATTGTTTAATTCTATAGATTAAACAAATATATTTAGGTGGTGATGTAACTATATGAAATTATATGATGTAGTTATTCAAAGTACATTGTACTCATACGGCCTATAATTAATTAGGTTGCATTTGGGATTTTGGAGACGATATTCATATTTGATTTATATAATCAACCATTCACTTGAGGTAAGTTCATAGTGCCACTTTTATACGATTACAATGATTTACAACTTTAGGGTGAGAAACATGCATTGTTTTACATTTGGACTGATGACATCAAATAACATCTATTTTATAGCATCATTTATCCCATGTAATTAACCCATTTTGTATAATTATTGCAAAGAATTGTTACTGAATCGTTTGTATTTGAGAATTGCAGTAATTATGGAGTACTTGGTGAATATTAGCAAAATGCGCACATTCTGGAGCTTAAACGAATATATTTTGAAGATTATTATTCTAACAACCAATACGCCCTATCCATCAAGGAAGATACGGCATATCTGTGCCTGCAGTCACCAAAGACCACAATGGAAACAAGCTCAATACGCCATATCCAGAGAAGACCAATACGCCGTATTAGATATATAGAAGGTGAATATTCTATAATGCAGGCTGTTGTCGTTGAGCTTGAGAAAGATAAAAAGGGTTTTGATAACCAAGAGTTGTCTTGTGTGTTTCATCATAAAAATTTTGAGGTTTGCAAATACATCATAGTGGGGCAAAGTTTTAGCAGATATTGATCCAACCTTTAAAAACAATGTTTTCAAGTTCCTTTTTCGCATTTTCTAAATCCACAATTTCACTGATGTTCTTTTCATACTTTTCAGACGACTCTTGTTTGAGTGTTTCAAAATTCTTCTTTAGAAAAGCAATATGATTATTTAAATTCTTTATTTGTGTTGCTCTGATAAAAAAAACTTCAGTATTTATAAATTTCAGCTACTTGTCATTTACGTTTGAGAAATCGAATGTGTTATAATTCACGACTTACATATGCTTCGTTGTTCCAGAAATCGACCATCCTTTAAACATGCATATATCTAATACTTCTGACTCTGTCTTTGTATCGTTTCAAACACGCTGGTTAATGATTCGTCTCTACACACATTCTTTATGCCTCTACTTTACCTTGTTACATTTTTCCTACTGAGTATTTTATTTGTTCAATTATAGACAACATCAATATCATTCTTGTACAGGAGAGGAACATAGAATCTTTCGAATCGTATTCTAATATATGCAACTAAATCATATAAGATATAACATCACTGTTACCCTTAATTGATTTACCCCTGTATTTCCAACTGCATTTATAACCCATGCTCTAGAAGCTTGATTATTTCCAGCATTGCCTGCATAACCTTGAGATTGTCTTCCTTGAACATTCTGAACCATAACTTGTCGTTTTGAATTGTAGCTTGAGTTCTTGTTTAACGAAGTTCAAAGTTGGTTATTCATAAGCGGAGTAAAATAGAACGTTAAACATCGAACTCAAAAAGATCATAGAAATTTGTTAATACTGGCTTACTGTAGTCTCTTTTGGAAGAAAGGTCGGTATAAGCAATCCGGTATCAAGGTTGAAATACTCTCTGGGGTTTTATTGAACAACAAAATGTGTCATAGCTCACTGAAGTGGAGGTTACAGAATAATTGTTGGTTATTGTAGTGCTTGATTGATAGAGGTGGAGATCTAGTGGTTGGATAAACTTTAATGGTTGAGGCCCTTGATATTGTGTTTTGATTACTGTTTGTCTAAGAAGAGGTGGGTTTGTAGGTATTTTTATGCCAGCAAAGCAAGTGGCATACTGGGAATCGTTATCGCATTTCTCGAACTTCTTTAGCATCTCTTTCATTGTGTTTGAGGAAAGCGTACAACTGATCAAAAGTTACACTGTGAATATTTTTTGCTTGTGTAGCTGATGTGACAAACCTACTCCACTTGGGTTGAAGATGATTCACAAACTTCGTGTTGATTTGAATATGTGTCATAGACATAGGAATCATGTTTATGTCATAGATATAGGTTTAGCAAACTCTCATAGGAAAAGTGGATTGATTCTCCACTAAAAGTAGAACTTATCAAATTCATCCATTTAGCATAAGACTCACGATCTTTCTTGGTCCAGTTCTTGTCAGCCTTCCATAATACATACAAATCTAACCGATCACCATATTTTTCCTTTGCAGTTTGATAGTGGCGGATGAGAGTGTAGATGTCAACTGGCAATCTAAGAAGAAGTATATTGACAGCTTTGATATCACTGTCATAACGTAACTTGTCATCTCCATCAAGGTCTTTAAGTCTTTGAGCACGACGGATGTCGGTAGCGGCATCTGTGACTTTAAACATACAAATTACTTCTGAACTTGAATATAAGGACTATTTTCGACTGAGTCTCTTAACATTTCACCATTCTCTTTGCCTCGGATATATAGCATAATCCGGGTCTTCCAACTATCATACATGCCTTTTTCGAGCATCGGGGGACGGGTTTCAGAACCTGCAGCAATAACGTTCTCTGCAATAGTAGCCATTGTGAATTTGATCGTGTAGTGTTTGTAAGAATTGGTATTTATAAGGATCGTTTTGACGAGAAGAAGTGTTGTTTTGTGAAATTTTTGTTGAAAGATTGTATTTTTAACACGAACCGAGTCAAAAGATTGTAACTTTATCAATTTAGTTTATTAAAAAATCTTAAAGTTTAAACCTTTTTAACTTAAAAACCCTAATTATAACATTCAACCACCAACTTTCAAAAATCACATTTTTAAAAGTAATTACCCACTAAAAACCCTAACTCCTTTTTATTAAATTAATAATAAAATTAACCTTTTTAAAACCCTAAAAAAACAAAACCCTAATTTTAAAAACTAGGTAGTTTAGACTCGTTTCAGGTTCGAAGGTTGTGGAGGATCGGTTGGAGTGGTATAGGCGATTCAGGTGTGTCGGGTGAGGGTGGTTCGGCTGATGGTTGCTGACCAATCCAAGAGAGGATCGGTTGGGAGCTGCTGACCGACCCTGGTGGTTCGGCTGCTGGTGGTTTGGTTGGTGTCTTCTGACCGATCCTTGTGGGTCGGTCACGAGTTGTTCCGGTTTTGTTTCCGAGTTGTTTCCGGTGATGCTTCTAGCTTAAAGATCGAATATTTTTCCAAGAAAACTACTAAAGTTTGCAACTTTATGCAAAAGTTTGAAACTTTATGCACGAAAACACTAAAAGTCTTCTACTTGAACGTGTAGATCACATTTTTAAAAGACTTTTGCAAAGTTAAATGCAAAAGTTCAAGACTTTATCTTCCGAAATCTCTAAAAATTACGGCTTTCTTCAAATTTTAAGGCTTTGTCTTCAAGAACTTGTCTTTTTAGTCTTCATAGTCTTGATAGTCTTCAAGTTCTTCAAAGTCTTCAAATTTGATAACTTTCTTCACAAAAAACACTTCAAATCATCCCATGACGATTGATACCAATTGATAAAGATCAAATAATCATACAAAATACTACACTAGAAAGTTTTAGAGAGAGAGAGAGAGAGAGAGTGGGACGTGGGTGGGGAGGAGAGGAGAGAAGAGAAAGAAAGAAAATATTAGATTAGATAAAGAAGAAATCACCAACCATTAACCGTTCCTTAGCCCTCCTTTTATAGGAAGGAAAGAGGGACTAGAAAGCAATTAAGGGTTATTACATATTACAACTAAGTCATACCGTAGTTGCACTTGTTAATCCATATTCTATTAAACTTAGACAAATGGTCATGTAATCAACACTTTTATGTGTTTCTAACAGCGCGTAAGTCTAGTACTATTTTCCATAAGAAAGAAAAATACACTAGATTGGGAGGACATGATGACGTATAGTAGTCACCCACACCATGGGTCCGAACTAAACAACCAACAAAGAGCTCAGGCCCAATAATCCACAAGGACCGGGAACAGCCCAAAGCCAACCACAACCCATGCCTGCATGGACTACATCCCGAGCACGTCCCGCGACTAACGATGAGCCGCGTCCGTAAGGACCACTACTCATCCACGGCCACGGACCAATTCCCTACAAAAGGACACCAGTGACTCAACCAAACCGAGCAAAGAATACTGCATGGGGAACCAAATGTAGAACGTCAACGCCCTAAATAGGGATAATAGACAATAAGTACGCTGACTCATGTCGCTACATTACAAAGCGTGACGTAGTCAACGACGTTGACCTCACGACAACCACCCTATTACCTATCGGTTAATAGGGTGAATCCCATCCCGTGACCCATGCAGCCGGCAATGACACTAGCCCATGCAGCCGACAATGACACTAGCCTATATAAGGAGTTACCAAGACACTCCTAACAGTATGATTTCCGCAACCTAATTACACACATACTACTTATAGCAAATACTTACTCTCACACCGAAGTCCAGTCGCGGGATCCCCCTCCCGCAGTAAGGCTAACGGTATACTTTGTTCTTAGCAGAAAATCACCCATTACTTTCACGTAGTACAAATCACTCCCGAGGAACGAGCTTGTAATCTCTACTTCAAGTGAGTTAACCCTTATAATCATCCATACCCCACTATTTTTGTACTAAGAGTGACCATGCATGCTTGCTTGTAATCACTAAGTGTACATATGAAATCAACAGACTTAGGTGTAACGCGTGTAGCGCTGCCATTTTTGCGATCACGATTGATGACAATGATTAGACCAACGCCAAAAAAGATGACAATTAGGACTGTAACACATATTCTTGAGGCCTTCATGTTTGATTATTAATGAGATGTATGCATGCAGGAATGTTGTTCAAGTTATTTTTTGTATATTGATAGCAACTAGCTACAAAATCTTCATTTGTACGAATATATTGTGAAAAAATATTCAATCTTGCTAGACATTAAAGTCGATAGCATATAAATGTCATATATAAATTTGTTTTTATTTTGCATGCAAGATCTGTTGGAATATGTCCATCGTAAATAATATATGTCCGAATTATTTATTCAAGCCTAAGGGGAC
>BQNB010022122.1:2321-39075 GCA_026074375.1 Tanacetum coccineum | reverse complement strand
TAAACATCCATCATCAACACAACAAATAAAAATAATGTTAAATTCATTATAAGGGATAAAACATAAAATTTGGCGTAAAATCCATTACATGATAAGCTTAAACAATTAAAAATCCTAAATCATAGGATAGAAAACATTTTCCCATATAATTCGAGGGTTGGGGTGAAATGTTTATGCTGCTAATGCGGAATGTAAGGTGGGTGTGATGGAGAGCCGAGGTGGTGTCGTATGTATAAGAACATGTAATTGACACGGTTTCAGAGCATTTGGATTTCATGCCTTGTGGTGCTACAACATTGACAAAATATGTTGTGGAGGTGAGGCATGTCATTTGGATGAACAAAATTCAAAATGTTTGCAGGATTAGGAAAATCTTAATTTCCAAGATTTGGTGGTGGATGGTGAGTGTTTTCAAGTGGAGGTGCATTGTTGTGGAAGAGAGGTATGTTGTTGTTAATGTTAACAAACAAAGGTTGGGTTGATGGCAATGGTTCAAATTCGGGTGGTGGATTTGGAAAGCCGGGAGGTGGTCGAGAGACACATGGTGGTGGAGATGGATTAGAAGGGCCCGGTGGCCAATTATCCATGGTTTGAACATAGGGGTCATTTGGTGAAATTTGAAGTGGAGGAAGTTCTTGAAGTTCTAGTTTTATCGGAATGACAAAATGATGTTTAGGTGGTGGTGCAACACGGGTTGGTGTCGGAGACTCACTTGGTGATGATGAAGAGGTGTAGTGTGTACTTTTGCTAGAGATGGATTTTGATGGAGCTTGAGGTGGTGAGAGGAATTTCTTTCTAGGAGGTTGATGACATCAAATAACGTCTATTTTATAGCATCATTTATCCCATGTAATTAACCCATTTTGTATAATTATTGCAAAGAATTGTTACTTAATCGTTTGTATTTGAGAATTGCAGTAATTATGGAGTACTTGGTGAAGATAAGCTAAAAGGCACGCATTTTGGAGCATAAATGAAGAGTTTGAGAAAGTCTAATGATTTGACAGAAAATACGTCGTATTATTCTAGACCTATACGACGTATCCAGGACTTTGACGAATCAAAAGACCATTGCCCGACTTTGAATAATACGCCGTATCCACATCAACAATACGTCGTATATAATGCCTTAGTCAATGAAGAAGAATTAATTGGTTTTACATCAATACGTCGTATCCATCAAGAAGATACGGCGTATCCGTGCCTACACTTCACCAGAAACCACGAAGGATTCAAGTCCAATACGCCGTATCCAGGAACTTCAATACGTTGTATTCAAGATTTATTATACACAAAGATTCTAGAAGATATCAAACGTGATCCTTACTCCAAGAAATCCCCAATACGCCGTATCCCACATGGATGGATACGGCGTATCGACGCGATTCCAGACACTATAAATAGACGACCCAAAACTCAATTTTAGATATGCAGGTGATTCCCTAAACTACCAAGTCGACCAGGAAACGATCAGAAGAGCATAGAAGGTCAGAAAAGAGCCTCAAGATCATAGGAAAACTCTTGTAATCTTCGCACAACCAAATACGCGTTCGATTGAGGTTTCTTTATTTTAATCGTTCATATATCAAACCGTGTGTATTTTTACAATAACTATCGGCTGATACCTTAGGTATCAGCCATGTTTATGAAGATCTGATGTTTGGTTTGTTTATCTCGATTGCTTAATTTATCGTTGATTGTTGTTTATGTTTATTAATTTATATTTGTTTATGTGCTTAAGTATGCGACCTATCATTCAACTGGGTCTAGTCTTACATATTTGATGCGCTGCAACTTCGGTGTTGTTTGGGCGTAGGCTAAGAGTCCAGGATAGCTCTCTATAATTCAATTTATATATCTAGAATCATAGGATCACAAATATTGATCTATCCTTGCTTTTAGTTTAGTGAGCTTAGTTGAGCCATAAGGTGACCCTGGTATCAACGAGTACGTTCTTATTCAATTGGTAAGGACTCGGACAGTAGACTACTAGTATATTAAAAGCCGTTAAGCAGTAAATAGGTAAAGTCTCGATGAGCTAGGGTTTAGTAAGAGCACCATTACTTAGATCCTAAGATAGATTATAATCAACATAAGGATGCTTTATGCGGATGCATCTAATTGTGACAGAATTAGCGTATCTAGGTCTTAGGAAGAAGTACCGCCTAAGTATAGGAATGATATGCCACTTCAAGATAAGACAATCATTGCACTATTAAACAAACATGCGTTTTATCGGATTATTCATGGTTGATATGTTTTCCTTACATTAGTGTTTGACCGCTTCTCTATCGTTTTCTTATCTTCTTGTGTGTGTTTATTGCTTTACTTGTCATCAAAACCTTAGCTTAGATACCCAAACTGGTGCCAGTCTCTCAGGCTGAAACCCCCATTTTCATTAGTTTAGGTTTAACTTAGGTTTAGCATAAATTAGATTAATTTAGTACTAACATAGGTAACTAAAATACTGATAGAATTAGGAATTAACGCTCTCGCTCTTAGTGATCGACAACCTACTTACCAACGAAACTACCACTGACCGGGTACACTGCCCGTTAAAGTGTTGTTTTTAGGTTAAGTCGGCAAAATATAAATAGTAAAACTTGATACATAAAATAACACCTACACAACGACACATCAAGTTTTTGGTGCCGTTGTCGGGGAGTGAAGTTGTTTAATTCTTGTTTTTATTAGTGTTTTAGTTTAGTGTAGCTTATATTAATTTGCATATTTATGTGTTTGTTTTGTGTGTTTAATTTTCTGCATTGTATATTTTTGCATATTGTGTGTTTGTGTGCATTATTCAAAGTACGCTGTAAAAAAATTTAAACCAATACGGCGTATTCAATTTCTTAGATACGGCGTATAAATTTTTTACAAACCAATACAGCGTATTCAACTCTATCATTAATATGGCATATTCACTTTATTGAATACGGCGTATTAAGCTATTTGACAATTTTTTTCTAGCGAATTTATTACAAGTTAAAATGGACGACCCTAACATTACTATGGAGGAGTATATCAGGCTTGAGGAAGAAAAAGCTCGTAGGCGTGGGAAGGTGTATAACTAGGAAACTACTACGTATGGTAAGATCTGGGATAATGAAGACGTTCACGACCTCAGATCCGTTGAAACTGAATTCCCAGCTATAGTCTTTAACGACACGTTAACATCTGAAGCAACACTCTCATGTAAGCCTACGGTAAGTTCTCTTAACAACAATAAAATTGACTTTAGAATATCATTTAACGAATCCAACGATGAAGATTACACGATAATTTTTGATAAAAATTCGTTTTCTCATAAAATAATTTCTGCCAATGATTTGAAAACGGATTCGAAAAATGATAATGAAAAAGTCAATATGCCTTTGCTTCCATCACCTAAGCCTACGGTCAGTTATTTTGATGATTTAGACTTCTTTAAATATTTTGAGAATGAATTTCCAGCCATTGTTTACAATAATGCTCAAACGTCTAAATCAGATTTATTAACTGAACCAATTTTAAACCATCAACATATAGATGAATTTAATTTGAAAGATGAAACATTATTGTCCGAATGTGGTGAAGAAGAACAAAACGTTTTATACTTTAATGATCTATTTTCTTTTAATGTAATTTATCCCAATGATTCAAAATCGGATAAGGACAATGATGATGATAAAATCGATATTGAACACTCTTCGAGGAATTTATCTGTCAAACCATTACCTGATGTAATAAATACTGATGATGGTGCCTATGCACATGGGTCAAATAAGCTTTTGGAAACAAGTCATGATACATCTAATAAAAAATTTCAAAATTGAAACTTTTATCAAGAATATAAATGTTAATATCATGACTTGTTATCATCTTAACAAAGGGACGCCATTCATTTTTCTAATTAAGAATTTGTATGTGCCATTTGGCATCTAGTTCGACCCCAAATTGTTTTATAAGGATGGGAGTAAATTGGGGCAAGTCTAACTTAAAGAATTTTCTGTAAACAAAAGTCCTTATCGGGAGACAACCTGTATGTATTTTCAATTTTTATCGAGTCTGTCTTCTCATACTGTCTATACGACGTATCCAAACCCAATGGATACGGCGTATTGATTATCTGGACGTTATCCAGTCTTTATTTTCAGCACAATCTATACGACGTATTCATTAAATGAATACAGCGTATACAGGTACCAATACTGCGTATCCTGGGGAATGGATACGGCGTATTGACTTCCTGTACAGTTTTAGGTATTTATTTCGAGTCTAACCAAACGAATACACGGAGATAGAATTGCATTTGTTTTCTGAGAATTTATACAGGACCTTCGAAAAGAAATCGATGAGTTGGTTGAAGTATCTACAAATCTTGAAGTGTTGGAGTCTTGAAACCTCAAGACAGTTATTCAACACAAAATCTTGCTCCTAAACGCAAATTGGAGAATCTACCGAGCAAAAATCAAGGGATTTTATCATTCTAATTCTTTTTAAATTCCCGTATTTAATGTTTTATATATACAACGAGGACGTTGTATAATTCAAGTGGGGGGTGGGAATTAGAATGATCACTTGTCCTATTTTTCACAATAAAAAGCTTAAATTATGCTCAAATTAAAAAAAAATCAAGCATACTTTTGTGAAATTACATGTTACATAACCCGCACACAATAACCCTTGTTAGATATTGTGAGGATTTAACCTTTCTGTTTCTAAATGATTACCCAAATTCCACAAAATATGAGTATGTCGGTGATGTTGTAGACTTTAGAACTTGGCTTGGTATATCTATTCGAGACCACAATAATGAGTATTATGGATTTAATTGGAGTAACTTGTTTAAATTGGTAAATCTTAGGATTACAACCAAATCGCCTATACATGTTGTTTATTAACTAACTACACCGGTTAGTTAACCTCCCGTTAAACCCTTCCACTCTCATCTTTAGAGTGATGATCCACTAGAACAACCCGTAGAGCCAATCCTTTAGGAATTTACACCAACTATTTGTTTCGTTACACCCTTACACCTTAACCTACCCTGTTAGATTAAAGTTTAATTTACAGTTGCTAGTTGCTTAAAGTGTAAAGTTTGTATTTCCCGAGTCTTGTGTCATTTTCTATCTTTGGTGCGGTTGGAAATTTGCACATTGCAAATGGGAATGTATATTAGTAGTCAAAGCTCATGTGATTTTACTACCGTCACAATTATTGGTGAAACCGAAGAACGAAGAAATTACCGAAGGAATTATCCAGAATTATTATGATGGTGAAGATGGTGAAACTACACCGAGATTTGAAGTATTGTTTAAAAAAATCAAAAAAAATCAAAAAAATTAGAAAATTCGCAACAAAAAAAAGAGAAAGAAAGTTTGAAGATAATCGTTTTGCAAAAAGCATTACCGAAGGAATTATACGAAGGATCGATTATTCGTTGATACGTCTAAAAATCAACGATGTAGAGTATTGTACAAAGTGGAAGATATCGTTACTTGCCTTGTAAAGTTTTAGGAAGATTGGAAAGTTGACCGTTACGGGAACGCCAACTTAGGTTGTTGTTTTTGATCTATGATCAAGACGTTGTAAATAGCTGTGTCTTTATCATGGTAACGGTCGGGAAATAAGTGTCTAGCAACTTGTAACTTAAGTCTTAATCTATTTGTTTCTTGATTTTTATTTAACGACAATTTACTTCCCTCCCACCTAATGATTAGCCGCTGGTTTTACACGAATAAGGACTTGTTTGAGTGTGCATGTCTATTCCATCATTACGGCCATGTATGCATGTCTTAGTTGCCTCGTTGGTTTACGAATTTTGGTGAAAGTTAGAAGGTTCCTACCCTATATCATTCTTCATCCTAACCGTTGGTTAAATTCAAATAGGGATGTGATCGAACACACATGTCTATCCCGGCGTTCCGGGTGTGTATGTGTGCTTCAGCTACCTTGTTGGAGTGGTACTTCTAGTGAAAGATTGTAGAATGATCAAACCGTACGCCTTTCCATACAAAAAACCATATTTACCTTTATAAACTTGTTACTCCTTGGCTTTAGTGGTGGAGATGTGTATCCTTGCCAAGCTTATGATAGAATACTCGTCACGACCGAGCAATTAAGCGAATTAGTTACATGTTACCACATAGATTAGTTGAGTGATTTGAGTGTTTTCATCTTCCTATTTCGTGAGGTGTTTGGTTGTGTACTTGTAATAGATCCGTCTCTGTAAGGATGATAAGGCGAAAGATTGTAGTCCGCGTCTGGGGTGAAAACGTACACAACGTGTAGTGGGTTGATGTTTATTACCTGATCTCTACGTAGAGACGATCAGAACGACGTCAGTGTGAGATCGATAGCTGTGTTTTAAACATGCGTCTCACGTCTGTCTGGATCTATTACAGAGATACTAGATGTTGTCCTATGTAAGACATTACATGAGACTCTCTTGATCTGTCTGTACAGTGTCTATTATGCTTCTTGAAAATTCACGTTACTTCTGGATAACGATCTCCCTCTTGACGCGCTCCTGTATTTCGGTCTTATCATACACTCTGTCACATGTCATCTAGCACCCCGTGTGTAGGTATATTGTCGCTCGTCTTCAGAAATAGGATCAACGTTGGTCTATGTCCTGCTGCTTCGCTATAGTATATGTCTCGCCAACCCGTATATACGGCCATGTATGTCACTATGTCTCTCTAGTCCTGCTGTGCGGCAGTTGGTTGGTGGAATATTAGTCATGGATAAGTAAAGACCTCTGGCGCGTGAATTTTTGAGATATATCGAATGAAGGATTCTTCCTACTCTCATAGTATAATATTCTTGAACTCTAAATGAAATCTCGTTGCTGAGATGTACGTAGACACATTTCAGACTTTCTTAGGATGTGACTGTACGAAATGCACATTGCCTCTACTGTCGATCGTCATTCGGTGTCGTAGGATAATGTGACTGTGCAGTGACTGCACCTGTTGTGGTATATTCGTGATGGCTAGTCAGTCGTGTAGTGTAATGTTGTAGAATTACCTAGTAATGCTGAATTTCTCAGTATACCGTACGGCTCTAGCGTATTCATTCATTACGCAAAGACACATCTCTCATGTGTTAGCCTTTGTTGATAGTGGGATTACGCTGGAGATCTTCGATGATGGACTCTAGTGCAGATTGGTCTGTGGTTGAAACTCAGGATTCAGAATGTCTAATTCCGTATGCTCCAAGCTTAAGAAGTCAGATAGTGACTGTAAGTCACGCAGTGCTCGATATTGCTCAAGATCATGATGCAGAGAGACATTTCGATCAAACTACTTGCTATGACTCAACCGATATCGCCTCGCAGTAGTTGACAGTGATGTCTTGTGTGTGCTTGACATTTCTTTGTTCTCTCGCCTGAGGATGTACTCTGTGATTAAGTCGTGACATTGTATCTGATCTGAAAAAAGTGTAACGATGCTTTGCATATGGATACTAGAGACTCTAATGAATCACGTGCTTCGTATACGAGTGAGGAAATGATATTATGAAGTCTATGACATTCAACTGGAAAGCGCTCATGATTATTGACTAGTCAGAATACCGCCGTAGATTACTAGATGAGATGGCGCGTCTCACGTAATTCGCTTGTCAATTAAAAAGACTCTATTAGAAGTTAGATACAATCCATACATCCTCATATGTATATTAGAAACTACACATACTCTAGGTCCTCCCTCATGAGAACTAACCACTGTCGCGCAGACCCACGTCTGCTCCCGCGCCGTGCACCCCCATACCCTGCATCCCTCTCTATTGCATAAGAATTGTCCCCGCGCTCATTTGAATTGCTCAACACCGTATTATTAGAGTAACTTGGTGCATGAAGATTAGCCAAAGCATGTTATTTTGGATGCATCTAAAGTGAAGAGTCTTGAGAAATTTCTATGAATTCTTGACATATAATACACAGTAATTATATATAGGACTTATACGATGTATCCAGGATTTGACGAATCAAAAGACATTGCCTGTCTTTGAAGAATTCAGCGTATTCCACATCAACGATACGACCGTTATATAATACATTTGGTTCAACGCTAGAAGAATTAATTGGTTTTAATCAATACGCGTATCCATCAAGAAGAAGATCGGCGTATCGTTGCCTATACTTCACGGGAAACCACGATGATTCAAGTCCAATACGTAAACCACGAAGGATTCAAGTCCAATACGCCCTATCCAGGAACTTCAATACGTCGTATTCAAGATTTATTATACATGAAGATTCTGGAAGATATCAAACGTGGTCCTTACTTCAAGAAATCCCCAATACGCCGTATCCCACATGGATGGATACGGCGTATCGACGCGATTCTAGACACTATAAATAGACGACCCAAAACTCAATTTTAGATATGCAAGTGAATCCCTAAACTACCAAGTTGACCAAGAGACGATCAGAAGAGCATATAATGTCATAAAAGAGCCTTAAGATCATAGGAAAACTCTTGTAATCTTCGCACAAGCGAATACGCGTTCGATTGAGGTTTCTTTATTTTAATCGTTCATATATCAAACCGTGTGTATTTTTACAATGACTATCGGCTAATACCTTTAGGTATCAGCCATGTTTATGAAGATCTAATGTTTGGTTTGTTTATCTCGATTGCTTAAATTTATCGTTGATTGTTGTTTATGTTTATCAGTTTATATTTGTTTACGTGCTTAAGTATGTGACCTATCATTCAACTGGGTCTAGTCCTACATATTTAATGAGCTGCAACTTCGGTGTTGTTTGGGCCTAGGCTAAGAGTCCGGGATAGCTCTCCATATTGCAATTTATATATCTAGAATCATAGGATACAAATATTGACCTATCCTTGCCTTTAGTTTAGTGAGCTTAGTTGAGCCATAAGGTGACCCTGGTATCAACGAGTACGTTCTTATTCAATTGGTAAGGACTCGGACAGTGGACTACTAGTATATAAAAAGTTATTAAGCAGTAAATGGGTAAAGTCTCGATGAGCTAGGGTTTAGTAAGAGCACCATTACTTAGATCCTAAGATAGATTATAATCAACATAAGGATGCTTTATGCGGATGCGTCTAATTGTGACAGAATTAGCGTGTCTAGGTCTTAGGAAGAAGTACCGCCTAAGTCTAGGAATGATATGCCACTTCGAGATAAGACAATCATTGCACTAATAAACAAACCTGCTTTTTATCGGATTATTCATGGTTGATACATTTTCCTTACATTAGTGTTCGACCGCTTCTCTATCGTTTGCTTGTATTCTTGTGTGTGTTTATTGCTTTACTTGTCATCAAAACCTTAGCTTAAATACCCAAACTCGTGCCAGTCTCTCAGGCTGAAACCCCCCTTTTCATTAGTTTAGGTTTAACTTAGGTTTAGCATAAATTAGATTAATTTAGTACTAACATAGGTAACCAAAATACTGATAGAATTAGGAATTAACGCTCTCGCTCTTAGTGATCGACACCCTACTTACCAACGAAACTACCACCGACCGGGTACACTGCCCGTTAAAGTGTTGTTTTTAGGTTAAGTCGGAAAAATATAAATAGTAAAACTTGATACATAAAATAACACCTACACAATGACACATCAGAGGTGGTGAAGGATTTCTTTCATTTGGTTGTTCCTCACTTGAGGATGTAAGATTGACATAGTTTGGATACTTGACACTCATTCTTGCGGTTTTTCTTTTGAAGTTTTGTGAATTTGTTTTGGATGAACTAGTCATGGTTATGAACTAGCAAGGTTGTATATGAGAAATGTGGAGAAAGTGTGAAAAAACTGGTGTTTGAGGGTGATGATTATAAGGAGAAAGTGGTGATATGAATTGTATAATGGTTTTTGGAATATACGGGGAACATGTTATATCCTAAGGTTTAAGATCCCATATATTATCATATAGCATGGTTATAAGATAAAGTAGAAAAAGTTAAAAATCAAGAAAATTCAAATTTTAGTGCCTGGCCTGGACATCCACGGATCTACCAAAATAACATACGGATCTACCATATGGTGGATCCGTGGGTCGCAAATTTCAACAAAAATGACCAGAAAATTATTTCTCACCCAAAACACAAAGCAACTTATCATACAAGCAATACTATCATCTACCAATTATCATCCATGAAGTTAACGCATGCAATACGTTACACATAATCTAATCTACTTGCACATTATCCTATTAATATTACACATACTAATTTAACGTAGTTTAGTTAAGATTTTAAGGCTTCCTATTACATATTCATCATGAGTTACCATTGAGAATGATCATGCAAAGCGCAACGATAATCTTCAATGATTTCCTCATTGGAAGAGAATTTGCTTATCATGTCCATTGAGGGATTGATAGAGATAAAGTGTTTACATTTTAAAGAGAAGCCAGTGGTTTTAAATATTTCGAGTAGCTTTGATAGAAGGATACCGTAAGGTAATGGCTCATTTGGAGAGAGTTTTTAGAGTGTAGCATTCATTTTGCTACGAAATATGCTAGATTGAATGGAGTGGAGGTGGTGATATAATAAAGCATGTATGCTTCACAAGCGGATAATTGTACTTTAGGTCCATTGGTACAAAGGATGTTTTCTCTAATAACAATTTGCGTGGTTTTGAGATAAGGACACAATTCATCACTGTAGAGGGTATTTGGGTTATGTGTGTCGTATTTTTCTCCATTGATTCTTTTCTTGGTTATGTTAAATATGATTGAAGTGGGATGATCTAGTTTTGTAAAGAATGGATCATTTGTATGTGTGTTATTATGATTTAGGATGGATGTGAGTGACCATTCATTGTTACAAAAGGAGTGTCCTACGTTGGGAAGATCTAGAAGGAATCCGAATTCTTTTAAAGTAAAAAGAAATCTCTCTTAATAAATATTAAAGGAGACAAACCACTCATTGTTCAATTTATAGAGTTGAAAGGAATGATAGAGTTCAACAAGAAATTATGGGTAAATCTTTCCATCTAAGTGATAGAAGGATTGAAACCTATTTTTAAAGAAAATTTCTTCAAGATTGACTTGAGTGTTGAAGTGTTTATCAATGATTCTTCCTTCATGTATAGTTCGACTTGCCAAGTCTTCATATGACATTTTTTATCTAGATAAATTAATGTGATTTCAATGAGAAATTATTATACATGATAATGACTCGATAAGTGAAAAATTCAATGTAAGTGTGCTTATATGAACTTGATGTGGATGTAAAGTTTGCTTGACTTTAACAGAATGAAAATAGTGATAGTAATAATAATAAGCAAACCTTGATGCACAACCTATGTTTGATATTGCTCTAAATGAATGAATCGAACAATGCTTATGAGTTTAACATTTCGTATACACATTCAAGAGTATTAATGAATGAATAAAAAGTTTTTGCGTTGTATTAACAATGAAGTTAAACATCTTTTGTTTTGTAAAGTTCCTAGAAGTAAAAATCATAACTTTGGGTTTTTGTCGAAAATTGATTTTTGGCGAATTGCTTCAATTACGCTTTTTGAGTATCAAATATAACAACCCGTAATTTTCATCAATGTAAATATCAATGTTGCAAAAATCGGCCTAGGCGGAATCGGTCATTAAACGCCTTGATTTTTACTAATCGGCCTAAAAAATCTGTCTGGTAAAAAATCGGTTAAAAATCGGTCAAAAAATCGGATTAATCGGTCAAAATCAGAAAAAATCTGAAAAAATTGAAAAGAATCGGAATAAATAATGAAAAAATCGGATCACTTGAAATATTTGAAGTTTTGAACTTTGAAATACCATGCTTATCTTATACATATTATATCTAAAATTATAATTTTGTATATAAAAATTCCAATCCGATTAATCCCCGCATAACCGATTAATCGCTAGGCGCTACCCGATCACTCCAGGAGCGCCTAGCAATTTTTGCAACCTTGGTAAATATCCATCTATTAAGTTAAATGCAATGTACTATCTATCTATTATATATGAACCACCTTTTTACAGGGAAATTTTATGCTTTATTACATTACTTATATAACTAAAGTTAACAAGCTCACGCAACCTACCTATGTCATCTATATCTATGTTTATATCATATAAACATCCTAATATGTCAAGTCAATATCTTAATATCATTTTTACAAAGTACATTACTCATATAATTTGCAACGTTATATCAAAACAGGCTTTAAACATTAAACGTTTACCTTTAAACCCTAACTATATGTAATGTATACATATAAAAA
This sequence comes from Tanacetum coccineum, assembly GCA_026074375.1. NCBI lineage: Eukaryota > Viridiplantae > Streptophyta > Magnoliopsida > Asterales > Asteraceae > Tanacetum > Tanacetum coccineum. Next base: position 26,865 of record BQNB010022122.1, on the reverse strand, counting down.
TCAATGTACAAGCAATCAAAGCATATGTACAAGTAATATAACATCTCATTTGAAATATAAACTCCCTCCAAGTCAAAGTACAAGTCTTTTAAAGCATAATGTACAAGTCATTAATGCACGATATTCAAAATAGCCGTTTTACCTCCGTTTTCCTAAGAAACTTGTACAAACTAATAAAGTACAAGGTACAAGCAAGTCATGCACTTCATTTACATTCTATATTCATTCTCATTTCATAAGATTTCATGAAATCAAACCTAGAAACCCTAACCCGAGCTAAATACTAAACCGTGACCCGTTTCTTTGTTTTTATCCGTTTTAAACCTAAACCATTACTCAAATAAGTTGTAAATACTTAATTTACAACTTTACAAATCACATTTCATCATTATAACTTCATTACTCAAGAATTAAATCATAGAAACCCTAAACGAACCCTAAATCCAACCCGCGACACATTTACTCATTTTTACCCATTTTAAACACGAACCATTAATCAAATCGTGTTGTAAACTCTTAATGTAAACCTTACAATCATTAATCTATTATTACTACTCCAATGTATACGAAATAAAATCTTAAAACCCTAACCCGTGACATTTCAAACCCGCGACCTCTTTTTGCTTATTTTAACCCATTTTATCAAGTAACCATGAAAACAAGCACCTCTATGATGCACCTCCTTTCTCCCTAAGCAACTTACAAAGCTACTTAACGCTTTTCTTGGCTCTAAAATCAGCCACATCTTTCCCCTTTGGCTCCAAGTTACCCGCGACACTCCACTACTACAAACACCCTCCAACACCACCTATCTACTACCCTAGCCTTTCCATGTCACCTACTAGACCTCCCAACTCAGCCTTTCCAAGAGCTAGACACCTTGTCTACCTCTCCTTGGCCTCCAAGTCTTGTACGAGTATAAAAGGAGGACGCATACCCTCTATACACCTCCACTCTTCATACTTTCTTCTAAATCATCAATGACAGCTAAGTTCTGATCAAGAGAAGTCCCAAGAAGTCCCAAGAGCAGAATACAAAAGTGAAAGTTCATAACCTTCGCCTTTTACTTTATTGTATATGTTTTAATAAAACCAGCGAGGGGAAATCATGCTTGTTTTACAAACTCTTTACATACTCGTTTATCTATCTAACAAATGTGATTACTTTTTCAAGACCTAGTGATTCAATAAGCCTCACTTTTAAATCTCTTGAATGTTTCATAAAACCCAGTAAAGGGGATACTTGCTCTAAACAATGAATAAAAGAGTTTCTAAATAATATGCTATCATATTATTGCTGTGATCTAAAGTCCACTTTAGCAAAAGACCCTCATATCATGACTATTATGGATAATGGATCTTATCGGGATTGACGAATCCCGTTTGAGTTAGCCGAGAGCGTAACCAAACGCACTATATTGAATCTCATAGTATATGGCAATTAACCACACCGGGAGGCCAATATCTATCTATCTACACATCAATCATGTTATATATATATATAATATAATAAATATATATTATATGAAGATATAATAGTAATAAATATAATATCACAGCAATTTGGTTATTATATACCCCGTATCAGTTAAATGTCATGAGCCTTTAAAGATATGAATTGAAGAACCACTATATAATAGTTTTTTATATAATAATTGTTCTCATGCATAATCACTTATGATGACTTGTCTATTACAACTATTTATTATAAACCTATGATTCACATTAACCATAGTGGTTAACTACTTTAAAAGCATGTCTATCACGGGAATTTGAGCATTTGATGGCACAGAATTGGCAAGCACTTGAAGAAGGCTAAATGTCATTCCAACTTTTTGATAGATTTTGGAACCTCCTTTTGTAAAAACTCTGATAATAAATGAAATGATAACTAATTTTTTTCCAAACAAAATAAAAAGTCTCTTTTGAGTCATTTTCTAACATGATTATGACTATGTACTAATGAAGAAATGACCCCATATTAGCTTTCGCTGCTATAGTAGTCAAAATAGGGGTGTTCCAGATTGCGAATCAGAGCCATGGTTATAGAGAACAAGGTTAAAACCTTAACTATAACTACTTTTCTTTTTAGCCAAGAAAGTCCTCTGTGCCACTGCATTCCCGGAATAGTATGTAATGATACATAACTACTATACTATTATATAAATAACTTATGTTATTTACGACTGGATTATTAACAGAACAATGCCTTCCCCCAATCATCCTACTCCTGATTTTGAGAAAACTTTCTCCTCACTATTTCCCAGCTACATTAGAAAACAACTCTCTTGACTCTTTAAATGATTTCACTAAGTATCTTTTGGACATACTAGTCTTCTCACCTTTACATGATGATCCAATTGTAGAAATCATGCAAGCATATGATGCTACTGATAATGAATTACCTACTCCTCCACTTCAAACTATTATTGCTCTACCAGCTATTATACCATCAATGTTTGATTCCTGAGATTTCCTTCCTCCCGAGAGGATTTTACCTAAAGATACTGAAACTTCTAAATCACCCACTCCGGTATCTTCATCTTCATCAATAGGATCTTCATCACCAGTTGGGTCAACTACACCATCACCAGATTATCTCTTTGATGAATCTATCTTCGCAAAGTTAGATAACTCATTATGGATCATATCGCGACCACTAGGAGAAGAACCAGACCCCGAGAAACTTAATGAGTCGGATGCTTATGATTATCTCTGGAAATAATCATTGAGGAAACCCAAGCTTAAACAAATCAGGAAGACCTTTAGGATGTCGCCTACAAACTCAAAAATCAACAAGGAAGGACCATCATACTATTAGACTAGTTATAGTTTTGTTAGAACCTAGCCACTGGATGTGTGGTATAAATAAAAACACTTGTTAAATCTTGACTATGTATAGTACTAAGGCAAGTTGTTCTTAATATAAATGGCAATCCTGTTCTACCTTGATGTTTTCTTAATACCGATTCATTCATCATTTATCTCATATCATTATCATCATCTTCATCATAATCATACCGCAATCTCTATAAAATAATACTACCAAGCATCTGACTTTGTTAGTATTTATGATTTCAATATCACTATTACTAAAATGCTTAAAGTTCAAGAATAATCCTAAGTATTGGATTTTAAGCATTTTTTCTTAAGCATAACATTGTAAAAATTATGATATTATTCTTATTTCATGTTATTTTATGTTAATAGAATGCCTCCCAAAAGGACGTCAACATCTGATGCATTGGCCATGACTCAAGCTGCCATTAGAAAACTAGTTGCTGACAATGTCACTGCTGCTCTAGAGGCACAAGCTGTAACAATGGAAAATACTAGTAATCCCAATAGGAACACCAGTCCTACTAGAACTCCTGTAGTAATAACAGGAAACTACAAAGAATTCATAAGTTGTCAACCTTTCTACTTCAATGGTACGGAAGGAGCAGACAGCCTTATCCACTGGTTTGAAAGAACCGAATCAGTATTCTCTCATAGCAGATGTGCTGAAGAAAACAAAGTAACATTTGCTACTGGTACCCTGACTGATGATGCCTTGTCCTGGTGGAATGCATATGCCCAACCTATGGGAGTAGATCAAGCTAATCAAATCATCTGGACCGAATTGAAAAGGCTCTTAACCAATAAATATTGCCCTCGAACTGAAGTCAAGAAGATGGAAGACAAATTTTACAACTTGGTTGTAAAAGAAAATGATCTCAAGACTTATATTAGAATATTCTAGGAACTAGCGGTTATATGCCCAAGCATGGTACCGAACATTGAGAAACTCCTGGAAGCTTTCATCGGAGGATTGCCTAGAAGCATTAAAGGAAATGTTATCGCCTCTAAACCCTAAACTTTAGAGGAAACCATTAACATAAGTCAAAGGTTAATGGATCAGGTAACAAAACACAATTCTGAGCAAGAAACCAATAATCACAAACGAAAGTTTGATGATAAAAGAAACACCACCGACAACAAAAACTACCCCAATGATCGCAACGACAATAACTACTCCAATAACAACGACTACCAAGACAACCACAACAATAACAACCGTAACCAGGATCACCACCAACAGAATAGAAGGCGAGAAACCTCCAGGACTTATGTTTCCACCAATGGGTATACTGGAAACAGTCCCTTGTGTGAAAGATGCACCCTGCATCACATAAGACCTTGCACTGTCAAGTGTCGAACTTGCAACAAGATAGGTCATCTGACCAAGAACTGCAGAACCAAAAGACCGACTACTGTAATACCTGTGGAGAAAAAGGACATTATGCAAATCAATGCTCAAAAGCAAACAACAGGGCCACAGGAAAGCACACTTAGAGACAAGCTTGCTTCTGTTCACTTTAGGATATCTACCCTAGAAACAACTCCCGAGGATATTCAAGTTGCCACCAGTTATATGAAGGATCTTCTGAAACACACTTCATAAGTCTAAATACTAAGCTATTATCCTTGTCATCTATTACTTTTATCTAGAATCCCACCACGAGACATGTAGCATAAGTGTCAACACTCTTAAAGTTTTGATGATGTAAGATATGTAAGAAAAAGTTATCCATGAAATAATAAAGTAGTGATTCCGTTACACCTTGTTATCTGATGATATCAAAGCTCGACATCGTTTGTTAATCCCATTAGTTCTATATACTCGTCTCATACCTTTGAAACACTTATTATCATTTGAATGCAACCATAAAGATCCTCGACTGATAATATGGGCATCAATGCAATTAATGTCTCATTATCCTTCTCATTGCTTATTATGATTTTCAGAAATCATATCATCTTCTATACATCACCATTTTGATATTATGTTTTATGCTTAAATGATTTATAATTGTCTTATTGAAATGAATTAGGACGCTTCTTCATTTGAATAAGGAAATTATAAACCACCAAACTATGAATTTATAAATTCTCAGTTACAAGGATTGGGACGCCTATTTTTGTAAATGACAAATTATAAATGAATAGGCTTGAGTATATGACATGTGTACGAACAACATTCTTTCCATCTGTGATCTGTTTGAATGAATCTCTGAACTTCTACACTCTATCATTCAACTAAATCTCGAGACGAGATTTCTGTAAGGATGGGGGACTATAACAACCCGCAATTTTCATCAATGTAAATATCCATCTATTAAGTTAAATGCAATGTACTATCTATCTATTATATATGAACCACCTTTTTACAGGGAAATTTTCCGCTTTATTACATTACTTGCATAACTAAAGTTAACAAGCTCACGCAACCTACCTATGCCATCTATATCTATGTTTATATCATATAAACATCCTAATATGTCAAGTCAATATCTTAATATCATTTTTACAAAGTACATTACTCATATAATTTGCAACGTTATATCAAAACAGGCTTTAAACATTAAACGTTTACCTTTAAACCCTAACTATATGTAATGTATACATATAAAAATCAATGTACAAGCAATAAAAGCATATGTACAAGTAATATAACATCTCATTTGAAACATAAACTCCCTCCAAATCAAAGTACAAGTCTTTTAAAGCATAATATACAAGTCATTAATGCATGATATTTAAAATAGTCGTTTTACCTCTGTTTTCCTAAGAAACTTGTACAAACAAATAAAGTACAAGGTACAAGCAAGTCATGCACTTCATTTGTATTCTATATTCATTCTCATTTCATAAGATTTCATGAAATCAAACCTAGAATCCCTAACCCGGGCTAAATACTAAACCGTGACCCGTTTCTTTATTTTTATCCGTTTTAAAACTAAATCATTACTCAAATAAATTGTAAATACTTAATTTACAACTTTACAAATCACATTTCATCATTATAACTTCATTACTCAAGAATTAAATCATAGAAACCCTAAACGAACCCTAAATCCAACCCATGACACATTTACTCATTTTTACCCATTTTGAACACAAACCATTAATCAAATCGTGTTGTAAACTCTTAATGTAAACCTTACAATCATTAATCTGTTATTACTACTCCAATGTATACGAAATAAAAGCTTAAAACCTTAACCCATGACATTTCGAACCCGCGACCTCTTTTTGCTTATTTTAACCCATTTTATCAAGTAACCATGCAAACAAGCACATCTATGATGCACCTACTTTCTCCTTAAGCAGCTTACAAAGCTACTTAACTCTTTTCTTGGCTCTAAAATCAGCCACATCTTTCCCCTTTGTCTCCAAGTTACCCGCGACACTCCACCACCACAAACACCCTCCAACACCACCTATCTACTACCCTAGCCTCTCCATGTTACCTACTAGACCTCCCAAATTATCCCCTCCAAGAGCTAGACACCTTGCATACCTCTCCTTGGCCTCCAAGTCTTGTACGAGTATAAAAGGGGGACGCATACCCTCCATTCAACTCACACCTTCATACTTTCTTCTAAATCATCAATGGCAGCCAAGTTCTGATCAAGAGAAGTCCCAAGAGCAGAATACAAGTGAAGTTCATAACCTCGCATTTACTTATTTACATGTTTTATAAACCCGCGAGGGGGATACATGCTTGTTTACAAACTCTTTTACATACTCGTTTATCTTATAACAATGTGATTACTTTTCAAAGACTTAGTGAGTTCATAGCCTCACTTTTAAATCTCTTGAATGTTTTCATAAACCCGTGAGGGGGATACATGCTATAAACTATGAATACAAGTGTTTTCTAAATATATGCTATCATATTATTGCTTGTGATCTAAGTCACTTTATGCCAAAAGACCCTCATTATCATGGACCATTAATCACTTGCGAGTGAACGCGAATATTGTGGATAGATCTATCGGGATTGACGAATCCCGTTTGTGTTAGCCGGATAGGTAACCAAACGCACTATATTTGAATCTCATAGGTATATGGCAATTACCTACACCGGGGGCCATTATCTTTATGTATATATATCACAGCAATTTGGGTATATATATACACCAGTCAGTTTGTGTGCCATGAGCTTAGATACAATAATGAACACTATTAATACTGTTTTCTATAATAATTGTGCTCGTACAATTATTACACTATGACTTGTATTCAACTATTACATTTCAAACCTATGAATTTCACTCAACCTTTGTGTTGACCCTTTTTATGCATGTTTATCCCAGGTAATTGAGCAACTTATGGCATGGAGTGGCATGGACTTGAAGATGGCTAAAACTTGTTATCATTCACATTTTATGTTTCTAGATTTTGGGACCTGCCTTTGTAAAACTCTGATTTTAATGAATGATAACGTATCTTTTAAAAACGTCTCTTTTGAGTCGTTTTCTATGATTGTGACTGTTGTACTATGAAGTAATACCCCAGATTAGCTTCCGCTGCTATATTGTAAAAATAGGGGTGTTACAGAATGGTATCAGCGCTCTTTTAGTGGAAACCATATTTTTAGCTTTATGACTTGTATGAGCTTGCTTCTGAATTTTACAAACGTCACATAATGTTTATCATTTTTTTGTTTAGGAAAGTTTTAACTTATTTTTAGATGACATGATTGAATAAAAGGATATTTTGCAGTGACCAAGTTCTTCTATGCATTAATGTAGAGTTATCAACTATTGTGGCGAGACATAATATGTCTTGAGAATTATTTCCTAATTTCATTACGTACAAAACCATTTTTACCTAATATAGTTTACTATAATTTTACCTTCTTTATTTATTTCACATTACCATCTGTGGTGATTAATACTTGACACTTTTTATCACAATTTGACCGACACATGTAAATTGAATGCTAAGTTTTTATGTATTCTACATTAGATATAGTGAGGAGAGTCATTAGATGATTCGTTCACTTTGCCTATGATCTTTCCTTTTAAGTTACTTCAAAGATAATTTACCTCCGTTGTATGCTTTGTAGGTAGAGAATAAATAAAATCTTGTTACCGGTCATATGTATGGAGAAAACCACTATCTTTTATCCACTATCCCAGTTCCAAGCATTGTTTCATAGTTTTCCTATTTCATAAAAACAAAATTCAAGTGTTTGGTCCCATATTCATGGGTCCAAAAAAAGTTAGTGTTGTACATCTATTACATTTGTTGCAATTAATTCGGATTTGAAATGGGATACAATTTCCCATATGTACAAAGCCTTGATTTTGTTGGTTATTCTAATTCAAAGGATAAAAGTTTTGATGAATTGGTTGTCTAGAGTTTCTCCTAGATTGAGGTGTGTTGTATCTTAGTTGAGAATAATTGTTTCTCCTAGGTGGAGGTGTTTTCAATCTAGACTCAGTTTTAACATAACATAAACCGCTTTTGAGTGATGTTTTTAAAGACGGTTTCTTTGACTCATCAATTCTATTATATATTAGTTTCTTCCTAGTAATAACAATATCCTGATATCTAGAGGCATAGGTGGACTAACAACATGTTCAGTCCCTTTTTCGCTATCTTTACGACTCACGGATCCAGGTAAGGTGGATCCGTGCCCTTTAATAGTGGATCCGTCCGTTACTTTTTCAGCGGACGATCTAATGAAACTCATGGTTTTAATTTTGCTTGTTGACGCTTTATCGCTATACATAATCTTTGAACCTATTTTGCAACTAGGTTGACTTTGATTGTTTTACATTTCTCTATAGTGAATTAGCACTTTTATCATATTTAACAAACTTATCTTGAGTATTCTTTATAGTTTGGTGTTTTCCAAGTTAAGTTATCACACGAATTTACGCTATTTTCAATTTCTTTGATTTCTCAAGGTTTATTAATTTTCTGTTTTAATTCTAAAATTTCATTTTCCTAAAATATCTCTTTTAGTTTTAAAATTTATTCTTACCGTTTATGATTTTTAAGTAATTTCACATAAGCTATCGGTTCAAATTTGCATTTTATTATTATCAAGAGAAGATGCATTATCAATATAGCAACGTAAGTCATGACTAGAGTTACCTCTCATTTGTGATTTGAGCAATGAGAATAAGTTTTCGTCCGTTGGGTTCTTGTCATCTGGCCGTATTCTCGCTATCGCTCCAAGAACCTCCAATGAAAGCCTTTTGATCTTTGTTGCGAGATGTTTTTGGACAATCGCCAATGAGATGACTTGGATCACCGCATCTAAAACATCTCCGATCACTCTTCCCTTTCTTCTCATCTCTTTGTCAGAATGACTTCCTTTCTTCTCTTGGTTGCCGAACAAAATTTACCCTTTCTTCTAAAGAACTGTTTTAAAGTTCCTTGCGACCATAGCATTTTCTTCGTCATCGCTTCCCGATGTCGAAACGTTTTCTTCTCACTTGACTCTTCTTAGCTTTCAAGGCGTTTGTCTATAATTCGTTCCTTTTTGCCTTTATAATTTCAGAATCTTTTTCCATGACAACTTCATGTACTTTTAGATTGCGATAAGCTCGTCTAGAGCTAGTGATGACTATAATGTTTTCAATTATCAATCGCCGTGACCCTTTGCTCCCCATTTAGGATTGTAGAGCACCCCCTAAGGAAACTTCACTAACATAGTTCTTGCTAGAGAAACCTTCATCAAGAGCTTTAAGACTAGTAATAATAGTGTTAAATCTAGCAAAACCGCTATCAATAGATTCTTCTTCAAGGATAGTAATTTTTTCTTTTATTGAACAAGAAGATCAATTTTGTTATCCTTTTCTTGGCTACTTACTTGATGTGTTGGATTAAACAACGAATTGCTAAATATCTTTAGCCGTTTTACACATAAAAATTCTTTCGTATTCCTTTTTAGGTAAAGCATTGTAAAGAACCATTTTAGCTTCATTATTTTTAGCAAGTTTCTTTTTAAGATCATCATCTTGTTGTTCAAAAGGAACCGTTTCCAAAACTTGGGTTTCTTTGTTTCTAGCAACCGATAGAAAATCACCATTCAAGATAATATGCCAAAGATCTAAATCTTTTGCTTTCACATAAGTTTGCAAATTATTTTTCCAATAAATAAATGATCACTTTTTAAAAAGAGGTGGTTCTTTGCATAGATTGCCCTTCTAGATATTTATCCGAATCCATTATATCGATTTCATGACTTTATGTACAATATACGTTAAGATCTTAAGGTGGGGGGGGGGTTCCCTTGGGGGGGCCCCCTTTTTTCTGATAAAAAGTGTGGAAACTAGAAGGGGGGTTGAATAGTTTTTACCATTTTAAATTTAAAACTTAGATTGTCGACTTATGTTGAATTCAAGGATATATCATAAGTGGTTTATGATAGCAATGAATATAAAGTAAATAAAACAAACTACTAAATATAAGAACAGTATAAGTTAAGAAAGATCAAACTGATGACACAATGATTTGATAGTGGTTCTGCTCAAAGCCACATCCTTCGCCCTACTCCACTCCAAGTACCAAACATGATGTTATCTTCACTTTGTCAAAAGATCCCTTTTGGCACAGGAGAAAACTGTACACGTCGACTTTCACTTTTCCGTACTAAGCTATATTAACCGAGTTTTACTTGAGATAGAACCATTCTAACACACTTTGTACTTTGAGGCCTAAATATAACCTATCGATACACATATGATACACACAAACCACAACACAATATATTCTAGATGAATGGTTATCTCAAACATGATGACAAACTAAACTATTAAACAATTGAAGCTTGCGTATTCTTGAGTGTTCTTCACTAAAGAGTGGAATGAGTTGATCACTTGTAATGGATTATGTAACAACTATAATGATCAAAGAGTATATAAAAGATAAAATATATGTGAGAAAAATATTTATCAAGAGTTGTTTAAAATGAAAGAATGCGGTTGGTATTTATAGGCAACCTTTTGAAATTCAAATCTGTCTCATGGGAATAAGACATGCGACCCACAGATCCCCCATCTCTTGGATTCGTCCAGTGCTTTTGGTGGATCCGTGGGTGGAGCTGGGACAAAAATTGTCATTTTGTGATTCATCCCAAATCTATACAAAATATTGTTTTGTACTTATTAAAACAAGTTTAATAGATTCTTCTAGAAGAAAAATATTTCTTATCGCCAATAAAGAAAGATTTTCTAGATTTGGAAAGATTTAGAAAGATTGTTTCCACTTATGGTTAATCTTTTTTTTGTTCTTCATGTTTAATATTACCTAGATCGGTTTATTTTATTATGTGTTAGTTAAATCATTTGTTTTGATAAAGTTTATGCAAATGTTAATTATTTTTCTTTTTTCATTTACTATGTTTAATAATGCCAATATTCTTACCTTATGTGATTTGTCGGCGTCAAGTAATCTTTAGGAACTATAATACTTGTTTACATAAACTTTTACGTTGGTATGACATTATTTTTGTTTTTATCAAAACTGTTGTCTTTAATTTTAAATATCGTTTTTGCGCGATTATTTGTTATTAAACAATCTCCACCTTTTTGAGATGACATAATTTAAAACTTATGCTTATTTAAAAGTTACTAAGAATAAAGTATTTTAGTAGATAAGTTTACATATCTTCTACCCTTTTTTGTCGAAGCAAAAAGTGTTACTGTAGCAGGTGTGCGGGTATTGCATAGTCTTGTTTTGTCTAATGCTATGTCACTTGGTTACGAAATGCCCAAAAAGATAAAAAATTACGATAAAAATTGTGAAATATCTTCTAGTGCCACCTTGGTGTTTATACTTCCCATTGCTTGGGGAACCAATTAACGAGCTATGGATGCGTGCTACAAAACAGAGTTGTTAGACATGCAAATATTTATATGAACAATACAATTGCACACATATACATTTTATGCAATAAACATCCATCAAAACAACAATTAAAATTGTTAAATCCATTATAAGCGATTAATTTATAAATCATTAATATTTGGCGGTTTAAAAGCCATTACATGACAAGCTTAAACAATTGAAAATCCTAAATCTTGGGATAAATTTTTATCTTCCTCATAATCTAAAGGGTTTAGGGTATCAAAAGAGTGGATTTAGTGCAGAATGTATGGTGGGTTTAAAGATCCAAGATGATGTTGGATGTAGGAGCAATGAAGAGGGACACCTTCTTGTAGGCTTTGAAGTTGATTGACTTTGTTGGTGCAACATCTACATATGTGTAGATGAGGATTGTGATTGGTGATTAGGATTAAATGATCAAACTTGTTATGTAGAGTGGATATTTTGTTTTATGGAGTGTGTTCTTGAATGTATTCGAATATGAGATGCATTTTTTGTAATAGTAATCTAATTTAATGTTGGGAGTTACTACAACAATGACATGTCATCAGGTGAATTTGTGCTTTGTCTTGATTTCAAAGACTTTGTGGAGTATTGTGTGGATCATTTAATTTGATTTGTGTGTTGAGAGATTGTTTTTTTCTTGGATGTATTTTCCTTTTGAATCTAGGTGTGGTATCTTTTGGAGGAAGTTGACATTTGTTTTTGAGTATAAGTTGTGAGTTGTGTTCTTATAAAGGAATCATGGGGGTGGTGTTGTATGCACTTGCAGGGATAGTCTTGGATTATATGGTGGAGGGTATTTTTTTCTAAGGTTTAGGGATCTCACAGAGTATCTTATAGCATGGTTATAGGATTAAAGTGAAAAGACGTTTAAAAATCAAGAAATTTTGAATTTTGGCGCTTGGCCTGGTGCAGGTTTGGAAGTCACCAAAAATTACATACAGATTCTACCATATAGTGGGATTCGTGGGTCGCACATTTCAATAAAAATGACCAAAACATCAATTTTCACTCAAAGCATATCACAAATTATCAAGCAAACATCATTATCATCTATAAGATATCATCTATGAAGCATATCAAGATGAAATGAGTACAAAGTTTCAACATCTAGTTCAAGCATGCACAATCATTTCACATGCATTCATTTTACCTAAATAGCATAAGTATTGTGTAGGGATACTACATTGCAAATAGTTAGCTTAGTATTCATAAAATGCCAATTCATGAATCCTAAAGATATTCCTAATCTAAAGTTAATCCACGGATCCCCAATATCCCAGCAAAGGAGATGATTGGTTTAAGCTTTCTACTAACGATGGTGAGTAAGGCATGTCACTCTTAACTTCATCACTCTTACTTCTCTTTCTCTTATTCTTTCTATTGATGAAGCTCATTATTCGATATTGCAAGACAAATTGTAGTGTATGGTGAGGACGAAAGAGTTTAGGATGTTTAGCAAGAACGAATCGGTAAAGACAAGTAATTAGTAAACCTTAAGGAAGAGTACAATTGACTCTATTTTGGACACTTTTGATTTTATGATCAATGTAGTAGGCTAGGTTAAAGTTTTAAGAGTTCTTGAGATGATGGAGCATGATAGCAGAGCATGCATCTATGGAACTCTTATGAGCGTCGACACAAATGACATTTTCTTGAATGATAAGTTCCCAATCCTTGATGTTTGGAGGAAGATTATCTCGAAGGATAATGGTAGGATTTGAGCAATTTTGATGACTTGATGGAAAGAAAATGTTTTGAACAACATCTTCAATATTTGGAAGATTAGTTTGATAGGAAACATGCTTTTCATGAGTAGTGTTCAAAAGTTCTAATGAACATTCCTTTGAGAAGACACATGTTCCTTTATGTGGAATTTAAAGGACTTGACAGAATTTTTCGAGTGACATAACGAACTCCTTATTTCGAATGGTGAAACCAATCGAAAGAGACATATCATGCACATTTTGAATTAGTTGGAATTTGTGGTAGAATTCGATGATGAAGCGAGGACAAATATGACCATTTAAGGTGAGGAGATAATTAAATTGAATTGATTTGAATTGATCAACGATGTCGTTTCCAAAGATGAAAGAGGATTCAATGTGTCTTCCTTCATGAATGATAAGTGATTTCAAAGGGTTTTGAGGAGCTTTTGGCATTGTTTGGATGTCGGCCTTGGTGGTGATTTTTAGTATGTGGCTTTGGTTCTTTTTGTAGTCGAGTTTCATCATTCAACATAATTTAAGCCAAATAAATTATTATTAGAAAGTTATTAAATGGTTGAATAGGGTTATGATAATAAAGTATTGCGATTCTGTACTGATTTTCATTCTTGCTTTATCTCATAAGTCAAATGAGTCAAGATACTACTTCAATTGTACATCTTGAGAGTTCATTTATGAGAATAATTGTTTTTAATTTGTATTAACTATGTAGATGGATAGCAAAAAACAATTCAATTGTGAGTTTTTGTTTAAAACATTATACATTGTTATATCTTAGTTCTAATTGTACGAAAATAACAAGAAAAATTGAAAGCCATAAATTATGTGATTTGAACAAAATTAAAACCCTAGATATGAAATTAAATAGAAAATAAGATGAAATCACTTACAATAGTTGTTATAGATTGATGATTTGTTGATGATCTTGTAGATTAGTTGCTTTAATTGCCGATTAGAGTTATGTTTGTTTGAGGGTTTTGGTATTTGAGTTCGTGAGTGTGTTTGTTTAATACTTGTTGTGGTCCTAATTTGTTTAAATTCAGTTATTTACCCACGATCTGTGACACACGGATCTACCTAAATAACACACGGATCTCCTTATGGTGGATCTGTGGTCTGCAAGTGTCCATAAAAACAGATAGAGTTGATTTTTAGGAAAATTGAGATATGGTGTTGTATTGTTGGCAATTGGAATGTGTTATACATACTATTAGGGGTATGTGATATAATTTTCAGAGTCGACGTCCAAGTTTTGAGTGAACCGTGTAACTTGTCATGAATTTCCTGATGGAAGTCCAACGTAGTCGATCCTACTAAGAGTGTGCTATCTTTTAGCATAAGTTTGACCATTACTAATAACACAATCATTTATGAACATTTAGACTCAACAAAACATCATCAACACAAGTGTGAGTTGCAATTCGATGATTGTTCTTTTTGTCCTTTTCAATCGATTTCGTAATTTCATGTATTAACCATACATGTAGATTTTGAAGATATCTATGGTCATTTTATTGATATTTTCTTAATCTAATAAAATTTTATTCTCGATTATGTTCATGATCGGAAGTTTTGTAATTGGAACTTGTAACAAGAATTAACATCTTTTGAATAATGAATAATTACTTCATTAAAGTTTCTGCTTACGATTATTTTTGGGATGATGAAGGATCACTATCCATGACAAGTTCCATCATTCCTAATACTAATATTAAATAATTAAATACTTCACATTTTAAAGGTTTAGTAAATATATCGGCTATATTATCTTCGAATGCAACTTTCTCGATAGAGATATTGCCCTTTTGGACGTTATCGCGTAGAAATTGGTGACGGATTTCTATATGTTTAGTTCTAGAGTGTTGTACGGGGTTTTTACTTAAGTCGATAGTGCCTTTATTGTCGCACATAATCAAAACGTCGTCGAGACGTATGTCGTAGTCGATGAGAGCTTGTTTCATCCATAGTGCTTGTTGACATGCCTTTCCGGCGGAGACGTATTTGGCTTCGGTCGTAGAGATAACAAGGGCCGTTTGTTTCTTAGCGAATCAAGATGTTAAACAACATCCCATGAACGTACAAATGCCACTAGTGCTTTTGCAATCAACGTAATCGCCCGCGTTAAGTACCATTTGCAACATCATATCAAAACGGGCTTTAAACCATTATCGGATGCCCTAAACCCTAATCTCATGGAAGGGTTAACCCCTAAAGTGAATGCACAAGCTACTAAAGCATATGTACAAGTAATATAACATCTCATCTGAAATATATAATCTCTTTAAATCAAAGTACAAGTCCTTAAAAGCTCAATGCATAAGTCATTAAGCTCAATCCCTAAAATAGCCGTTTTACCTCCGTTTTCATCCTCATCTTCTCACTATTACTTATGTTCAAGCTACTACACTCATTTTACAAGATGTAAACCCTAAATATTCTATTCATAAGCTTTCATACATCTTTTTACACTCAAAACCCTAATTCAAAACCCTAAACCCTAAAACCGAGCTAGTTTCTAAACCATGACCTGTTTCTTGGCTTTTATCCATTGTAAACCCAAAACAACACTCAAATAAGTTGTAAAAACTTATTTTACAATCATATCAATCCTATTTAATCATTATTTCATCATTACTTCATCATTTTACTTCACTTGTACGTAAAACATACACACACACACACACCCTAAATATACCTAATTGGTTCATTTAACCCTTTGCGCTCGTTTTAAACCATTCTAATCCCAAATAACTAACCAAGGGCCATTGTAAACTCATAAAATGAGTTTACAAATCATTATCTATCATTAACTTGGCAATTTCCAAGAAATCAAAGCTTAGAAAACCTTAACGAATCCAAAAACAAATTATGCCCTAATAACCATATTGACCCGTTATTCAATTTTCACCCATTTTAACTCAAACCACCTATCAAATATTATTATTTATCCTTAAATACTACCTAGGATCAATAGATCTATCAATCTGACCCAATGGAGCAAAGAAATATAAACCTAGAAAAGCCAAGGAAACCCTATCGAGCCATTTGAACCTGTGACCTCAGTTCTTCAATTCTAATCTGTTTTAACCCAAACCAATTGCTAATCTTTGCTAATTACTTTAATACCATACCTTAACAACCTATTCATCTATTCTTAATCTTATTAAAACACAATATTACTCTTGGAAAGACTCTTGAAAACCATGCAGATCCCAAAACTGTACCCGCACCCTTTCTAACTCATTTTGACCACTTAAACTCTCACCATGGCAAAAAACCACCAAGATACCTTCTAGACTTTTTATAGCAGCTTACCCAGTAGCTTTGACCACTCCATGGTCAAGAATGAAGGCACCATGTGCTTGTTTTTCTTCTCTTCAGCCGCGGCAGCAAGGAAGGAAGCCACATCCTTCAACCTAGTTTTCTAGACCTCCACCATTGTATTTCTAGCTTCAACACCTTCAATCCTAGCTTGTACATGTGTCTAGACCAGAGATAGAGCTTTGCTTACTCCTCTTGAACTTGCACAAGTATAAATAGAAGCCATCCTTGATCATTTTTCTTCATCCCCCACTTCCTCCTCTATAACCCTTCATAGTACCCCTCCATTGCTCAGTATGAATTCTAATAGATCTTAAGAAGTCCTCAAGTACAATAAAGGAAGCAAAGAAACTAAGAAACGAACCTCGTGAGTCGTTTACTCTAGCGTGGGGCAGAAACGAAGCCAAAAAGTCCCGTTTCCAAGCTATAAGCCCAAACCAGGTTCTCTAAGCTATATGTTCCTGCTTCCATAACGTCTAATGTTCATAGTTCTTGCTAAAATCATAATATAAAGGCTTTGAACTCAAAAACCTAAGTGTTATGCCTTTTTTATCCAAAACCGTACACCCGAAACCCTAATTTTATGTTTTTACTTAAACTATGAGCTAAACTTGTAAACTATTGTTATAATCTATCCTAAAAGCTTATAATAATTTTTTATAATAATTGCGTTGAATAAGTCATAAGTTAATGACCTTAAAACTCGCCGCGTCTTCATTTTTGAAACCCTAATTTGAACCTTTTACCTTTAAACTTAAACGAATCGTAAATTAAACTTATGTTGTGTTAAATCTTCATCTTTTCAGTTTATAATAACTTATAAATGACTATTGAAAAGTTACAATTAAGCTTGCATGGCAATTTGACATGTTTATAATAAAATGCATGCAAGGGGTATATATCATAAATTTCCAGAACTATAACTAAAAGGACAAAAGTGAGTCATTTTATTAAAGTTATAACTATAAGGGTCTATTATGCCTCACTTTTCAAAGTAAAGTATTTACTTGGTAAATCAATAAAAGTTGAAAGGACCAAAGTCGTAAAAAATGCCAAACCCTAGGGATCTACTTGTAATTTTTCCAAACCCTAGGTCTAAAATTGTAGCATTTTGAAAAAGTGGTAAAATCAATCCACAAACATTACATAACTATAACTTTAATTAACGCTCCTCATGCTTAACATCTTTAGATATAGAATAAGAATGCTAAAAACGCTTATGTTTCCTAAAACCTTATAATCATTCATCAAACCGATTGCTTTCAAAATCATGTCCGGATCCATAGCATACCACAATACAAGAGAGCTTCAATTAAGAAGTTTCACTTGTACTACGTTCTGACTGAGTTTGGTTTTTATGATTTATAGTCCCTAGCTCCACAAACAATACTAAATGACTCTAAACTATGAGGCCCGAACGGTGTTATGATAATTTTATAATATCAAAACCAACATCGATATCCACAAAAACTTATATATACAATAAACACTAAGACTTGCCATATATTAACCCAGGTTGTCTGTGATTGCCGTGTTGAAGCCGTTACTTTCATTCCCTATACATTAGCTATCAATTTCCCTATAACTGTTCAGGTGAGTTCATAGCCTCGCTTTTCAATTATTTTATAAACCTACGAGGGAGATACATGCTATAAACATGAATGCAATTACATGTTCTACATGCTATTTCAATTATAACTATGCCTAAGTAAACTGCTTTTGCCATTTAAGCTCCCCATAATCATGAACCGTTATTACTCCTCCGTAGTAAGCGTGAATGATGTGAATAGATCTATTTGGGCTGGACTCCCCGTTGGTGTACCCAGTTACGTGTAACCAATCGCACATCATTAGAAATCACGCGGGTATTTTGGCAAAGGTGCCCACAGGGGCAATATTTCATGAGCTAATGGCAATAATAAATTATGTTTTCAATACTGGGTGTATATCAACGTAACCCAAATATCGCATTTGGTCATTCCAAATTTAATATTAAACCTATGGATTTCACTCAACTTTTGCTGTGACTTTTTAGTCAAGTTTTTAACTCAGGTAAAACTAATGTCACGGAGTGGCGAGGACATTACAATGGAAAAAACGTTATCATTCAAACTTTCTTGTAGTAGATTTTGGGAACCTCTCGTTTGTAAAAACTCTGAGAAATAATGAATGAAAAACTTAATTTCATAAACGACTCTTTTGATTCGTTTTCTATTAGTATGAGTGTTGGTACACCTTAAGTATACCCCCGATTACTTCGCTGCTAATGTAAAAATTGAGTGTTAACAGCTTTGTTACCACTTTTTTGGCGGTTTAAAGAGACTTAATCATCCACAGTCTTATAATCCAAATATTCTATATCACCGGGTTCTGAAAAATGTACCACGACTTTAAGAAACTCTATTGGTGCCTAACATGAAGCATTATCCGCAGAATATTTAGCAAGTGTTGACATGTTCTATAAGTCAAAGCGAATGTCAAAAGCCATCCGGCATTATGGTACAACCGGAAATTCCTATGTGGCAATTGGAAAGTGATAACAATGGATTTCATCACAAAGCTAACCCAAAACCTCAACTGACATATGGCCAACTGGTCATTGTCGATCGTCTTACAATCAGCGCCATTCATTCCCATTCGAGCGACTGATAGTAATGGAAGACTCTTACAGAGATATACATCAAAGAAATAGCCTCTCGACATTGCGTCCAATCTCTATCACTCGTATCGTGACAGTCATTTCACATTCAGAATTCTGGCAGTCAATGTGCAAAATGCTTTAGTACACAATAAACATGAGTACAGCATATCACCCTGAAACCGATGGACAAATGTGAAAAACCATCCAACACTCGAAAGACATGCTACGAGCTTGTGTCTAGATTTCAAAAAAGGATGGGATGAAAACATTATACCATTGGTAGAATTATTCGTACAACAACCATTATCATGACAGTATTAAGGCAGCACCGTTCGAAGCACTTTATGGACGAAAGTGTAGATCACCTGTTTGCTAGGCCGAAGTTGGAGATTCTCAACTCACAGGACCAGAAATAATTCAAGAAACCACTGAAAAGATCGTACAAATTCGTCAACACTTGCAAGCTGCAAGAGATCGACAAAGAAGTTATGCCAATATAAGACGGAAGCCTTTAGAATTTCAAGTTGGCAATCGTGTTATGTTGAAAGTATCACCTCGCAAGGGTATCTTTCGATTCGGAAAACGAGGAAAGCTTAATCCACGATACATTGGACCATTCAAAATTCTTGAACGAATTGGCCCAGTGCGAACAAAACTAAGCTTCCTGACACTTAAGTAGTATCCACAATACTTCTACGTTTCAAATCTCAAGAAGTGTTTATCCGACGAATCTCTCGTTATTCCAATGAAAGAACTTCAACTCGACGAAAAACTCAACTTTATAGAAGAACCAGTGGAAGTTATGGACCGTGAGATCAAACAACTCAAGCGAAGTCGTATTCCTATAATCAAAGTGCGATGGAACTCTAAAAGAGGACCAGAATTTACATGGGAACGCGAAGACGAAATTCGTGCCAAATATCCACATCTATTTTCAATCATCACTTCAAGTTCAATTAAATCTCGGGACGAGATTTCTGTAAGGGTGGAAGACTAATAACAACCCATAAATTTCCATAAATGTAAATATCCAATCTATTAAGTTAGATGATGTAAAATCCATCAGTTATATATGAACTCACTTTTTTTCAGGGAAATTTTTCGCTTTATTACATTACATTACTTTGCCAATATCTCAATATGCAATGTAACCTGCATAACTCAAGTTAACGGACTCGGACAACCTACATATGGCAATTCTATCTTCATATAAGTCAAGCAAACATCATAACATATCGGATTTCTATATGTTTAGTTCTAGAGTGTTGTACGGGGTTTTTACTTAAGTCGATAGTGCCTTTATTGTCGCACATAATCAAAACGTCGTCGAGACGTATGTCGTAGTCGATGAGAGCTTGTTTCATCCATAGTGCTTGTTGACATGCCTTTCCGGCGGAGACGTATTTGGCTTCGGTCGTAGAGATAACAAGGGCCGTTTGTTTCTTAGCGAATCAAGATGTTAAACAACATCCCATGAACGTACAAATGCCACTAGTGCTTTTGCGATCAACGTAATCGCCTTCGTTAAGTACCATTTGCAACATCATATCAAAACGGGCTTTAAACCATTATCGGATGCCCTAAACCCTAATCTCATGGAAGGGTTAACCCCTAAAGTGAATGCACAAGCTACTAAAGCATATGTACAAGTAATATAACATCTCATCTGAAATTATAAATCTCTTTTAAACCAAAGTTACAAGTCCTTAAAAGCTCCATGCATAAGTCATTAGCTCAATCCCTAAATGAGCCGTTTTACACCGTTTTCATCTCATTTCTTCTACTATATTATGTTCAAGCTACTACATTCAATTTTACAAGAAGTTATACCCTAAATATTTATTCATAAGCTTTCATACATCTTTTTACAGCTCAAAACCCTAATTCAAAACCCTAAACCCTAAAAACGAGCTAGTTTCTAAAACCATGACCTGTTTTCTTGGCTTTTATCCATTGAGTAAACCCAAAACAATCACTAAATAGTTGTAAAAACTTATTTTACATCATATCAATCCTAGGTCTATCATATTTCCTCATTACTTTATCATTTTTACTTCTCTTGTAAGGTAAAAACATATTCTAGAAACCCTAAATTTACCTAATTTGGTTTCATTTGACCCGTTTACTCATTTTAAACCACTCTAATCCCAAATAACTAACCCATCCACCAGGGCCATTTGTAAAATCACTGCACTATCTCACTGTCCGTTTACCAAAACTCCTCATATATCTATCATTAACTTCGGAATGTCCTAAGAAATCAAAAGCCAGAAAACCCTTAAAGAATATCAGAAAACCAAATATACCCTACTTACCATTTTGACCCGTTTATTCATTTCTTCCCATTTTTAACTCAAACCTCCTATCATTTTATTATTTATCCTTAATATTCGACTAGGATCAATAATCTATCAATCTTGACCCAATGTACAAGAAATATAAACCTAGAAAGTCAAGAAAAACCTAAACAAGCCCTATTTGAACCCGTGACCTCGTTTCTTCAATTCTAATCCGTTTTAACCCAACCAATTGCTAATCTTTGTATTACTTTATTACCAGAACCTTATCAACCTATTTCATCTATCCTTTAATCATTATAAAACACAATGTTATCCTGGGAAAGACTCTTGAAAACCATGCCGAGCCCAAAACTGGCCCGCACCCTTTCTAACTTCATTTTGACCCACTTAAACTCTCATTATGTGCAAATGACCACCCAAGATACCTTCTAGACTTTTTATAGCAGCTTACCCAGCAGCTTTGACAACTCGATGGTCAAGAATGAAGGCACCATGTGCTTGTTTTTCTTCTCTTCAGCCGCGGCAGCAAGGAAGGAAGCCACATCCTTCAACCTAGTTTTCTAGACCTCCACCATTGCATTTCTAGCTTAAACACCTTCAATCCTAGCTTTTACATGTGTCTAGACCAGAGATAGAGCCTTGCTTACTCTCCTTGAACTTGCACAAGTATAAATAGAAGCCATCCTTGTTCATTTTTCTTCATCCCCACTCCTCCTCTTATTACCCTTCATAGTAGCAACTCCTTGCTCAATATGAATTCTAATAGATCTTAAGAAGTCTCAAGTACAGAAAGAAAGCAAAAGAAACCAAGAAACGAAGCCTCGGAGTCGTTACTCTAGCCGTACGAAGCCGAAAGTCCCGATTCTGACCTGTTTCCAAGCTATAAGCTCAAACCAGTTCTCTATGCTTATGTTATTTCTTTTCATAACGTCATAATGGTTCATATGTTCTTGCTAAAAATCATATTAACAATGCTTTGAACTCATAAACCTAAGTGTTATGCCTTTTGGTCCAAAACGTACACCCGAAACCCTAATTTCTGTTTTACTTAATCTTTGAGCTATAACTTGAAACTTTGTTATAATCTATCCTAATTAGCATTAATATAATGTTAAAATAAAGTGCTTTTTGATAAGTTCATAATTAATTTGACCTTAAAACCACGCGTTTTCATTTGATACCACTAATTTGACCCGTTTACCTTTTAACTTAACGAATCGTTAAATTAACACTTATGTGTAGTTTAAATCTTATATTTAGTTTATTATAACTGATAAATGACTATGAATGGTTAATTAAGCTTGCATGTCAAATTGGACATGTTTGTAAATTATAATGCATGCAAGGGGTTATATCGTCGTAAATATCAGAAATTATAAACTAAAAGGACTAAAAGTGTTCATTTTATTAAATTATAACTATAAGGTTATTATGTCACTTTTTAAGTATAGTTTTACTTGGTATATCCATAAAAGTTGAAGGACCCAAAGTCGTGTAAAAATGCAAACCCCTAGGGATCTACTTGCAATTTTTCCAAACCTAGGGCTCTCAAATGTATCATTTTTGAAAAAAGTGTAAATTATGTCCAAAACATTTATAAACATAACTTTAATTAACGCTCCTCGTGCTTACATCTCTAGATATTAAATAATATGCTTTTAAAACTGCTTATGTTCTAATCCTTATATCAATTCATCATCGGATGTGCTTTCATAAAATCATTTTTTTGTCCTGGATCCATAACATACCAAATTCTAGGGAGCTTTTCATATTAAGAGGTTTCATCTGGTACCTACGTTATGTTATCTGAGTTGTTGGGTTTACGATTTTAAAGTGCCCTTAGCTCCCAAACGTTTATAAATGGACTTCTAAAACTATGATGGCATCCCGATTGCTACCCAGACGGTGTTATGATATTTTTTATATTCCAAAACCAAATCGATATCCAAAACTTATATATACAATCAAACTAAGACTTTCCATATATTAACCCAGGTTGTCTGTGATTGCCGTGTTGAAGCCGTTACTTTCATTCCCTATACATTAGCTATCAATTTCCCTATAACTGTTCAGGTGAGTTCATAGCCTCGCTTTTCAATTATTTTATAAACCCGCGAGGGAGATACATGCTATAAACATGAATGCAATTATTTCTACATGCTATTTCAATTTACTATTGCCTAAGTAACTGCTTTGCCACTTTAAGTTCCACATAATCATGAACGTTAATTACTCTCCGTAGTATAGGCGTAATGTTGTGAATATATCTATTTGGGCTGGACTCCATTGGGGTTTGTACCCAGTACGTGTACCAATGTGCCACATCATAAGAAATCAACGGGTTTTTTGCAAAGGGGCGAGATGGACGCAGGGGCAATTATAATTTATAACTTAGGCATCGGATCATTGAGCTAATGGCAATCAATAATAAATATGGTTTTCAATACTGGGTGTATATCAACGTAACCCAAATATCGCATTTGCATTCAAATTTTATTACTTAAACCTATGGATTTTACTCAACTTTTGTGTTGACTTTTTAGCATGTTTTATCTCAGGTAACTAATGTGTAACACCCCCAAATTGGGTCGCAGCGGAATATGGGTCCAGGGCGTGTTACTTCATATATCAACAACACAAGATATATATAGAACGACCAAAAAGTCGTTTGAAAACGATACATTGGATTTAACAAAGTAATTGTTACATAAGCCCGACGCTTAACTTGTTCACTTGATCAAATACAAAGATTTTCAGCCCATAACAGATAACAAAATGAAATGCGACAAAATCTTTAATGCAAGACATCCAAATCAAAACCACCAATGTATCCATCGCACCTTGTGCTTATTGATCCCCTGAAAAACATTGCTTTAAAAC